>CAIGRN010180212.1:0-16524 GCA_903798345.1 Fraxinus anomala | reverse complement strand
TTTAATTGCTTCAAATTGGCCCCTCATCAATTTAAAACAACACTCCGGTCTCTACACTATAATTTCATGAATTCTAATACCCATTAGTCATAATACATCTTTAACGGATCACTTTAATTGACTAATATCCTTTAAATGATAGCATCACACATTTTAATATACAACGTGTGGTCCCATATATATTGAAAATATCCAACAGTAATTTTTTAGAGAGTGTGTGGTTAAAAAAAATGAAAAAAAAAATTTGAATTTATGTGTAATTGAACAATGTGTGGTTATAAGAAGAGAGAGAAAAATAAATTATAATTTAAAGAGGAATAATAGAATCCAAACGGGGCTTAATTTATTAAGTTATACTGGTTTTTTATTTTGGGTTCTGTTATTTACATCGACACTTTACACACACATATGTACTTTTAAAAATATAACTATATTATATTTTTAATCTTATCTAAATTTATCTAAATAGACATGAAAAAAATGAAATAAAAATATATTGTTCTAAATTCATCCATTAATTTTTAATTAAATAAATTCTTTTGAACCTTTTAATATTGTTTTAGAGTTTTTATTTAACTAGAAACCTAAAAATGATAAAATATCATCTCCAGCTAAAATCATAAAACCCTACTATTCATAAAATACCATCTTCAACAAAAAATAAAATAAAATAAAAAATCAACATATTATTTTAGTTATAATTATTTCTTGATATGAAAAATGGAATTTTATTTTTTATTCTTTGTTTTAAGTATTAGTTTGACGGATGAAAGTATACAAAATGAATGAAACTTAAAATTACCAAACAAAACACATACAACCAAAATTATTAGCTTATAAGCAAAAATAAATAAATTAATTTAACATATAATTTGAGGAGGGGTTTATCTGTTTGCGTGAACAGTGTATTCTCGAGAGAATCCAATATAATCAAGAAAGAGATTCGCTAATATTTGCAACTAAATATTAAAGTACCGACATGGAAATGTAGAAAAGGAAAAGTAATTAGATGTTGATAGTTATTTGATGAATATAGTAATTTTTAAAAATTTTAAAATTGTATTAGGCATGTATTTAGAGCGAAATGAATATATAAATTTGTGCAAATCTATATTGTTTAAATAAATATATTTAATAAGAATAATATTAAAATTTGACAGGAATGAAAATAATAAATTTTTAAAATTTAAATTAATATAGAGTGGACTGAATGTATAAAACACGTGAATCTAAATAGCAGCACCCTTTACACATTTTAAGCCCTAAGCCCATAACATAAATTCCAGAAGTTTTCCCAGTATTCCGTTTTACTACGTCGTTTCGAAGGCTTCAATGACGACCCGAATCGCGCCGGGTGTCGGAGCAAACCTTCTGGGCCAACACTCCGCCGAGCGCAACCAGGACGCCACCGTTTACGTTGGCAATCTCGATACCAAAGTATTATTCTTCTTTTTCTTCCATCTCTGAGATACTCCTGGGTTACGGTTTAGGATCTTTCCTTTAATGTGGACCATTGTTTTTTAATGAATGATTTGTTTATGGACTATTGCTGTTCCATATGTAGATTACAGTGGACAGAACATGTCCTCTTATTGCTACGAAGTGATTGAGTTGCTAGGTTTTTATCTGCCATTTTGTCTGAATATTTTTATTTACTTGCCTTGCTATTTGTGGTGTAATTTTTGTTTGTGAGATGCTACGACCGGAAGGGGCCTAAGTAAACTTGAGAAAAACTCGAGTAGGAAACATACAGGTGATGTGCTTTTGTTGAAGTGAAAGTCAAGTTCTATAATGTTATTTTACAAAATTTCATCTTTCCTTTGGTTGAAATTCGAGCCAATTTTTCCTAATATGTCCTATAATATTTGCATTTTCCTCATAAAGCTGAACAAGCAGTAACCATTCCAGTAGTTCAATTCAGCAAATTGTATTTTGGAATCACTTATTAAAGGTGCTTATTATTTTTTTGGCTAGCTGTCCATATAGTAGCTTGTTGTAGTTCGTTCTTGTGGCTCTGTAATTTCGAATATTTATTATGGTAGTTTTCTTATCTCTATTACAGATACTCATTCTCAGTAAAATGTAAATGTTAACCGCTTTTGTATGTCTTCCTGTTTTTATTTTGAGTATGCAAACCAGTGCACTGAGGCTTGTGCACTTTAACGTGTTGGATTTGTGATTTTCTAAAGTTTTATTATGTTGAAGACCATTCCACTTTCCCATTGCACTCTATTCGAAGAAAAAAAAATCTCAATTGGTTTTTATGGGTGTGAACATGCCTGGATGTGTGTCGTCTCCCATAGTTGTCTTCATAATACTGGGTAATCTAAGTTTTTAATTCTTTCTCTGTACTTGCAGGTAAGTGAAGAGTTATTATGGGAGCTGTTTGTGCAAGCAGGTCCTGTTGGTAGGTTTGAGATTCTTTTTATTAGACTTCTTCTTCTCTCTATAATTTAATGATATTTGTTGGAGTAATCATTATACACACACACACACACACATCTAACTAGATTTCACATTTATAGAATTTGAGATTTTTTATCATTTACTTTTTAAATGTAGTCAATGTGTATGTGCCCAAGGATAGAGTCACAAATGCTCATCAAGGCTATGGCTTTGTGGAGTTTAGAAGTGAAGAAGATGCTGATTATGTATGTGTTACTTGGGCGAGCACAACTGTTCATTTGTCTAAGTTACTTCTTTATGAGATCAATGATTTTGATTATCGACCTGTTTCTGCAGGCAATTAAGGTTCTAAATATGATTAAACTGCATGGGAAGGCAATACGAGTGAATAAGGTATGTTAATTACATTTCATTTTGTACACAGTTTGTCACCAATTTGTATGTTTTTGCAGAGCCTATTATCTCGTCACATTGTTATTTTAAGAATCACTGCAAAATTGTAACTAAAATATGATGAATTTGTTTAATCACCTTGTTTTGTTGTTTCAGGCATCTCAAGATAAGAAAAGTGTTGATGTGGGAGCTAACCTGTTCATCGGAAACCTTGACCCTGTAAGAAATTTGGGATGCTTGAATTTACTTTTGCACTCCTTGTTTTACTTTCACTCTTTAGTTGGTGCGGATATTCTATAAACAGTAACATACAGCACACACTCTTCTCTTGCATAATTTATTTACCAGCAAATTCAACTCAACTCTCTGTATTCTTTGCAGGATGTTGATGAAAAACTTCTATATGACACTTTCAGTGCTTTTGGAGTCATTGTTTCAAATCCAAAGGTCACACCTCTCTCATCTCTTTTATTCCTCTTAGTTTCACTCTTATCTTTTGCACCATAACAAAATGCCGGCAGAAAAAGCTAAAAAAAAATATTTATTGAATTTTTTATTGTTTATAGTGTGTGAGTAAATAATATTAGTGCTGTCTCAGTGGATAGTTCTCTATTTGCAAAGTTCTGTAATGGGTTTATCTTTCATCCACAGCTTTGGATTTACTTTTTTCTCCGAGATTTAGTTTTAATTTGTTGGGTTGTTTGTCTCAGAGTTCTCTTTTCTTTCTCTTCCTTTCTCCCTCCCTCCCTTCCTTAACAAAGAAAGTACAAGAGATGGACAAAAGTGTGAACAGGGACACAGATACATGCATTGAAGAGCATATTTTGTGCTTCCTCTTCAAGAGAAAGATTAGAATTTTAACTGAATATTTATTGCTCATTACAAAAAGATTGACAAAAAAACTTGTTCTTCTGTCCTCCTTCTATTTCACGCATCCCTTCAAATAGTTCAATCCGTTCAAATGTATCAATCAAGTCATTCTCTCCACCCAAACCTGGGTATTTCGCCCATTGTTCTATGAGCTGTGGGACAGGTGGTTGCAGAATTACTATCACAGTATTCTTGGTTAATAATTTTTTTAATGTTGCATTTGTCTCGTCTTCCTAGTATCATTGAAGTGTGTGCATAATTACTAAATTCTATAACTTTCTGCCTGTAAGAACTATTAGGTATTTCTGTTAACACTGAAAACATTGAAGGGGAGTTATCATTGTCTTGGCTTTTCTATTTTGATGGATCTCGTTGATGTTTTCTGTGCCTTCTCTCTGTTTCACCTAGCAATATGGGTATTTGAATTTTTAAGTTCATTTAGTCATGTTACGTTCTTTGAAATTGGAGGTATCTGGATGAGTGTATAACATAACTGCATTATGCTACTGCTAATGGCCATCACTTATGATGCATGACACGGACACGTGTGTTCAACACGTCGATACGCAATTTTCATAAAGTACTAATAGGATATATCGCCGACAACTTAATTAAATTCTTTAAATTTTGTATTTATATAGTGTAAATTTAGTTTTATATCTGTTATTTTTTTTTCTTGAAATATTTTAAATATGAGTATTTATTTGTTATTTAGAGGGTGTTTGGTGGAGATTGAAATTAAATTTTTAGTAGATTTTTATAGAAATTTTTGAAATGTGTGGTTGAAAAATTGTGGACCCATGAAAGATGTGGTTAATATTGATTGTTTGACTTCGACTTAAATTAAAATCGGATTTTAATTTGGACTAAACAGGGCCTTAATAACAACTTCGATATAATATATAATAGTTATGATAAAGAAAGAAAAATGACCATGGTAGAATGCTCGAGGAGTGCTGGTATCCGATGTGTGAGGGACACAGGCACACAACTATAGTCGAAGTGTCTGTGCAACAAAGGTCATTACCAGTTGTATTACTTTGCAACGTATTTGATAGTTTTTATATTTTGATCATTTACATATGAATTCATGATTATGCTTATTTGCCTGCGGGTTTCTGATTTTTTGATGACACCTGTAGATAATGAGAGATCCAGAGACTGGGAATTCCCGCGGTTTTGGCTTTATCAGCTATGATTCTTTTGAGGCTTCTGATGCAGCTATTGAGGTAAGTTTCTCCATCTGACGTTCTCTTATACTTGTGCTGACTCCAGATGGACGCTGGTTCCATGATCAAAATATATATAAACAAGCAAAATATGTATTCTTCTCTTCAACTAACAAAAGAAGTTTAACTTTCCATTCGTGTATGCTGTCGCATCATTGGAAGTAAAAATGTTTCAAACTCCTTGTCACTTGCACTTCAGTCGTAAGATTACGAGTTTACAAATCTGAGCTTTCCATCAATCCATGTTCATTAGTATTCAGAGTTCTTGATGCCTATCTTAAGTAATCATTCTCTAATCAAGTATTCCAAACCCTTATTGATGTTATATGTCATCTTCATATATGTCTCAGTTTGAATTAGATAATGTAGCGCCGGGATTGTCATATTTTCTACATACGATGGCTTTTAGTGGAACCGAACTTTATAAAATCACAGACATGGGCTCTCAATTGGCTTGGTGGGGCTATTAGGATGGAGGAATCACATGTGCTGGATCAGTGAATTGTTCGTTGTGCTGATATGTTTGGTTCTTTCCTACATGTGAAATTCATCTGTGCACTCATTTAGGGCATACTTTGATATTTTCTATCCCATATTGCTTGAAGAAAAACATTGAGAGTCTTGTATGATTTAATCTAATGATTCCTTTATTAGACCTTGAGAACACTGATATAATTCATTGCTGCAGGCAATGAATGGTCAGTATCTTTGCAATCGGCAGATAACAGTGTCTTATGCATACAAGAAAGACACAAAGGGGGAGCGTCATGGCACTCCTGCAGGTCAGATTTTCTTTGATGTTTTTTTACTTTTATGTATATGTTTGTTATTTTTGATCTTCCGTCCTTGATGTGAATGGCTCTGGCACCTTTCATAGCACCTTTCATATGTAGAAACTTTAAGGTAGAGATTCCTTAAAATTTCAATATTAATGGATGTCTGGTGCCATAAAGTACGTACTCACATTGAATTTCTAATCAAAGAGAAATTTCTGAAGGTAGAGTATATTTACAGTCCCTAAGTTTGCGTGACTACTAAACCTTTAGATTTGCCCAGTGATATCTGCTTTCAAACACTCACATGTCGCCCAGATTAGGAGTTCCTTCTGGGTGACTCTTGGGAAATGCCAGCAACCTTACCAAACTTTCCCATTTCCCACCTTCTAAGGACTTGTCTTTCTTTTAGGCTATCTGGTACGAGGGAAAGTTGAATGGAAGGGAAAGGATGGAGTAGAACATGATAGAGAAAATGACTTGTGCTTGTTTGTTCAGAGGGAAATTAGGGATGGAATAGTAAGTACGCAGAAATTATTTTGCATCTTATTTCGAGTTATGTGACAAACCCAATGCCATGGTAACATCCTCCAAACACCCCTGGCTGGAAAGCATCAATGTATTTGCAGACGTATACGTACACAACTAGTTCATGCAAAAGTCTAACAGCCATCTCTGTGCCGTCAGCAAGTGCAAAATATTAATGAAAGGACAAGATGGATAATAAAATTGAAACATACTTGGTCTACCTAGTAGAAATCATATTTCAACATATTAATATGGAATTCTTTATCCTTGATTGAGGTGTTGGCATGCTTGATGGTTTTTTGCGTGTAAACCAATATTTTCGACACATGCTCTTATATATGTAGATTGGGTGATTGTTTTGTGTGACACTTGTTCATTTGATGGAATGCAGAAAGAGTTTTGGCTGCAAGCAACCCAACTGGCCAGAAAAGTCGGCCCCATACCTTGTTTGCAAGTGGACCTCCTATGCTTCCCCCACAACCCAATGGTACGGTCAGTGCTCTAGTGCCACCACGGCCTTTCACAAATGGCAGTGTTCCTCCGCCCCCGATGCCAGCACTCCGTCCACCACCTCCACAACCTCCACAGGCTGGTGTTTACGCCCATATGCAGATGCCCGGACCACCATCCTGGCAGGGTCAACCACCACAACCTGGTCAAATGGGCATGGTTCCGCCACCAATGCAGGAGTACAGGAGCATGCCACCGCCGCCACCTCCACAAGTTGCTTCTGGCCTAGTTAGGCCCCCACCACCTCCATCTGGACTTGTTGCTCCACCTGTTTGGCGGCCACCACCACCGCAGTACCTCACTGGTGGACAACATTCTATGCCACAGATGTCCATGCCCCCACCGCCGCCACCGCAATGAGGTTGTAACTTACGAGCTATTTCAGTTAAAGCTCAAAAAACTTTTGGCACTCTTTTCTCTTGTGACATTTTGTTTCATTATTACCTAATGCATTGTAAAATTGTAAGAGAACAAGTTATTGATCTTTACGGCAAATACCCAGCATGTATTCTTAAGCTGCTAAATAGTAAGTGCAAAGACTTTGTGGATTGTAAGTACAGTTTTTCATTATTTGTTTGAGCAGAAAAGTTTTAGGAAGGATCAAAACTTGACGAGTCCTAGGATTCAACTGTATGCCTCATAACTCACAGAAGCCTGCAGTTGTGGTTGCCTTAGTTGCCTACATATTATTAACCAAGGCTTTGAATATCTGTGATACGTTTGACGACAATCTTTAAAATTGTTCTCAGGGCAGTTGGATTAATGTTTGTCTTTGTTAATTACTGAATTTGCCATAATTTACTGAATAATTTCTGCAGTAAAGCTGATATGTCATTGAATATTAGTAATTTTTCCGGAGTTCATTATATTACATTTCTGTTTGTAAGTTGAAGTTCGTCGTTTTATCGCTGAATCTTGGACGTTCAAATGCTAAAACTTTTACAGTTCATTATCCATTCAATGTTGATATTGCAAGTAGCTCACATAAAGAACTAAATCTCGAATATATTTGGTCTTGCATGGACATGCAAGGCGGTTAAAAAACTGGGTCAGCAGCTTTAGAAGCTCATGATCCATCTTATTTATGTTTTGTTTTTTCCTTAAATGTCAGAAGCGCGTGCTACTTGGCCCGGGATTAAATCTTGGGTTGGCGCCCCTCCAATAGTTGACACCCCTCCAATAGGGGGTGTCAAGTGGCGTCCCTGGTTTGACCCCCGGGATTTAATTCCATGCGAAGCAGCTTTATTGTAAATGAGATTGGTGTCTATCTAACTTTCTGAAAAATATTCAAACTTGTTCAAAAAGTAACTTCTTAATTTTAAAAGCCGCTTGTGATTTTTAAAAGCCTTTCTGAACAGCCCTAAATCTCCAATTCGAAACACTTTTGAATTCTGATACCATAAAAAGCCGAACCAATTCTTGAATAAAGAATTAGCCGAATTAATACATCCCTAAAGTACCAAAACAGCTTCGTATATATCCATAAATTCTCTTGTACAGCTGACCATAGTAAATGCTTTTATAGTAAAAGCATAGTAGACAATTCGATGCATGCATGCATGTTTCAGACAGTGGCCTGTACATACAAATTCAATGCCTGTCTCAACTCACACACACACACACATACACATACACATATATACATATGTATGTATATATATATTTCGAGTTGAGGCGTGCACATAAAGATTTTACTTTGCCAGTCATCACTTTTCTACAGTCTACACTAGTTATCATTGTGTTCTCTAAGTACCATATTGTACCAATGTACCTTTAGTTATACTATATTCGTTTTAGCTCCTGGGTAAAAATTCAGGTTTTCACTTTTTTCTTGCTTGGATTCTTGATTTTATATACTGGATAATGCACTAGAATTGCTTGATTCACTACAAGAAATATAATGTTCTGTGATAGAATTGTTTATTCGCGACTGGCCATGAAATTGTGTAGAGGCAGACCCAAAGTTCCAGTTCATCTAAGAGACAAAACACACTAGCCCATCTATTCTTTGCTCAAATCACGAAGTGTGAAATATACAAAAACCTCTCTCGAGATTGCAAAAAACCTACTGACACACACAGCAAAAACAGTGGGAGTGCATATGCCAGAAAATATTGAGCCCAGATAGGAATAGGATTTGAAAAATCTCCCTCCTAAGTGTACATAATAAATGTACACAATGAATGACATAATGTGATGTGACAACCATCCTGTCGTTGATGTAAAAGTGTCAGATTTGAATTAAAGGTTTTGATCAATGCCACTTCTAATTATGTATACCATTATGTAGACAATTATGTTCTTGTAGAATCACTCTTATCCTAATTGAACCCACCAAAGAAAATAAAAGGCTGCATCTTTCTCTGCAAAAAGTAGTGCTGAAAGAGGCAAAGAATCTCTAATACCGTGTGTCTGTGCCTCTCACTAAATCTTACCATTTGTAGCCAACTGAATTAATCAGAATTCAGATTACAAATTAATGAAAACTGAAATGAACAAATAAAACAAAAGTATGGAGTGTGCATTCATGACGACTGAAAGTTTGTTCCCATTTTTAGTGAGATCATGCTACATGTACATAATGGTTTAGATAAGAGATTATATAATATCACATAACACTCTACCATTTGTCAGTTTAATACACAGTAAACTTTTTCATTCAATCTTTTACCTCCACATCATTTTATGTAATTTCTTATGTACCATTTTTATGTACAGATAACATAATTCTTTTAAATAATGGTATACAGTTGGAGCAGTCGACTTCTGGCAATTGCACTAAAATAACAATTGGACAGGAGTTATGAAATGAGTACAGATGCAAGGTTTGGACAAGATTCTGGACATTAGAAGACATGCATTTATTTGGCTATGACGAGGGCTATGGTGTCATTCTGTTATTGTAAAACAGATAGATTTTCAGTGCATCTAATAGATTCTGCATGCAGAGACATTGGTTCCTACGTTATATTTGGACAACTTTGTCTGAAAAGTTAGTACTAGAGATTTTAATTCATTTAAGCTGTATACCTTTAGTCACGAATTAACTTGTGCAATTTTTCTAGTAATGGCCTAATACATTTACAAGTTTTTATAAACTGGTTTCGATCTTTGATGACGTGTTAAACTACTACACCTAAAAGTTTAAGTTGTTAGAATATGCCATATTAATTATTTCAAAATTTTCATAACCTCTCGACTGTTTTAGGTAGCTTAAGTTTTAGTTGATCAAGAATGGCAGTGATTAAAACAAATTATATTTAGTACCCGTTCGATAAAATTTTGTTAAAAGTTTATCAATTTTTAATTGATCAAACTTCAATTTTTACCATATCGAATCCACTACTTTTATCAACTTTTTAACTATTCATTTCATAAGCTTTAATCAAAATATGTTAAAACATTTATCAAACAACCTTGTATACGTAGACAAAACAAATACAATCCGGCCTCTTACCATATTGACTGGGTTCGAGCCCTCTCCGCGAATGAGTAAAACAATAATAATAAAAAAAAAAGATAAATAAGAAAGTCCACGTGGAACGTATCTCTTTTATAGCGAAGCACAATCTACTTTCTCATGAGACGAACTCATGGCACAACCCATCTCTCCAAACAAGCTCGTCCATTATATATTTATTTTGGAAAACTGAGCACGCTCGACCTAAATTTACAACTCTATCACACCGGTGTGGATATGAATTGAGTAACAATGGTTTAAAATGTTGTTGAGAACCAAAAGATTGGACTAACCCGAATGATTTAAAGTTCTTGTGCTATGGGAGACCATAATAATTGAAGACGGCAAATGTTAATTATACCCATTCCTTTAAAATAATTGCGTTTGTTCTTCGCCCACATCCACATGCCTAGCAATCATTTATTCTTCATACTCAAAAATTAATTATTGCAATCATATTTTACTACGGATTTTGACTAAAGCACTCGTTTTGACACCGTTGTACATTAATCTCTTCTTTAAAAAGTAGAATAAATCTCTAAGTGTATAACATTAGTTGACAACAATAACAATGATCGACAATCAAGTGTTGTCAAAATCTTAACATGTGATCTAGAAAACAATTTTTAAAAATGAATGTATATGATAATGCTAAATAGGATGTTGTTAACAAATATTATACATATAACGTGATTCTAAAAAGTAAAGGCTAAATCTTGAGCCTCATGAGTCTCCTAATGTCTAACGACTCAGAAGACTTTTGTTCTGTTTGATAGGACTTTTGAAATTCAAATGCTGTTTTTGAAATTAACAAACATCATTTGAAAATATTTAGATAGTCTTTTAGAAACAATTTGTCTGATTAGAAGAGTTTTTGAGGAAAAACTGATTACAAGAACGTATTTATCTGATTACAATAAACAAAAATAAAAGTAGAAGTACCGTAAAAAAAAAAAAAACCCCCGTATATTTAGTAGGTTAAAATGTTGCAAAGAAATTTGGTGCCAAATTATAAATAGTTAAGGTAAAATATTTTTAATGAAAATGGTCACATTAGATGAAGAAACATATCAAGGGGTTAAGTCTAATCGTCATCAACAGAGAGAAATCAAATCAAACGATTTAAGACAATAAATTCTGATTCCGTTTTGTCCTGAAATTTTAAGACCTACTAAGATGCTGGCAACTGCAGCAAATTACTTTGACCAATCTTAATACTAATAATACTTTTAATTATGGCAATTGAACAGAAGAAGAAAAATACTACCACGTTCTATCATGTCATGATATTTGTTAGGCCTATGCTAGGTTAATCTTGAAATTTAGCTCATATTTGGCAACCATTATTTTCATTTTTTTTTTTATTTGCAAAAAAATCTAAGCGTATAGAAAATTATTTATGGAAGATTGGCTGTTATTTGGTAAACATTATTTTCAAACTCTTTTTTCTACGAAAAATTCTAATGTACAGAAAATTGTTTACGGACTTCCAATCACAGGGAGACAATTGGAATTCCAGAAACAATTTTATGTATGTGTAGTGCTTCCCTTTTTCTACATACTCATTTTCAATACATTTACACAATAAATTATTATGTACGTAAATAAAATGAAAAAATCCTACTTTTTAATCATATATTTTCTTGAACATTATTATATGAAACTCTTCTTTCCCAATACAATGGTTGTCACGAGCTTCAATTAAAATTTAAGTCAAAGTCAATAATTAATTTTTATTATATATTTCATTGAACCCACAACTTTTCAATCACATATTCCATCAATTTTTATAAAAATCTACTAAAAGTCTAATTTCTATATAAATCAAAAAGGGGCTAAATATACGTAATTTTGTTGACGTTTGAAATTTAATTAAATTTGATGTTAGTAACTCATTACAATAGATAATTTATCAAAACAAGATTTGATTTGTGTTGTTCAAAATCTCAAGGAGATGATCGAGCGCACTTGGTCTGTGGAATCACATTCAAGTATAATTCACCATAAGAGAAATAAGTGTTGTTGTCGATAAAAATAGTATATCAAAGTGAAACGGCTCTCTAAGACTAACTTGAGTGACTAAGAGTGTCCTTTACCTGTTGGGCACGAATTTTGAAAAATCAAAAATTACTTCCCGTCTGTCCATCGAGTTCTTGTTTGGGTTGAGAGGTAAAATTAAAGATTGGGTTACCCAACAAGGAGCATGTTCTTGTACACATATTTTAAGTACATTTTCTGAAACATCAAACCCCAGAAGTTATACACAAGTTACAAGCAATTTATGTTCATAATTCAATGATGGATACATGAAATTGAAAGGTAAAATATGCATGCAATTATGAACACGTAGTCAAATTTCATGATATTAATTATAATTAGTGAAGAAAAAGCATAATTAACTGAATGATAACAGTGCCTACAATAATATTACAGATGGTTAAATTTTAATTTGCTCCGCCTGAAACACGGCGGCGATAGCCGGAAGAAGCCTTTGAACCAGGACAGAAAATGGCCTCCCAAATTTCAGAAAAAACCTGAACAATAATCCCGTGATAATTACGGGAATTTAAAGACAAAAAGCACTGAAGAAGTTGCTCCAAATCTTTCTCTTCAGACATTTGTTTCTCCAGAATCATCTCCATCATTGAATTCTTGAAATCCTCGTATGGATCCTTGGACCTTTTCACTATAGCGAAACTTTCCTTAACTTTCCCGTCCAATGTACATGGTATCAGCTTCTTGAACATGGAGAGTCTAGCCGGAATCTCGCCGTCAGCGGCGGAGACTGACGGGCGTGAAATGCCGCGCTTTGAAGTCTTGGATACTCTCCTTTTGTTCCTCCGTTGAGGTTTTGGGGTAAAGGGAGTTTCTTGAATGGGATGCAAACGAGAGTTGAACTCTGAGGAGGAATCAGTGGAGAAGCTAATGGAGGAGGAGACTAGGGTTTCAGTTTCCTCTTCATCTCTTTCATCGCCGACAATGACACCGCCTTCACTGCTAAACCACCCACTATCGGCCGATGAGGTACTAATGCGAAGCCTGCTAGGGATGTTCTTCTTCTTCCCTCGTCTTTTCTTCTTCTCCACCGCGGATGGCGGCGGCAGCGGCAGTGCACCAGGCGCTGCAAAAGTTAAGTCATCATCCTCGGAGCAGCCGGAAGCAGAGGAGTTGTAGATTTTCCGGAGTGGCGTTTTTTCCTTACAGATCTTAGCAACAACGTGCCATTTCTCATCCTTTTTCCACTTGAATTCTTGGGGTTCTGATCTGGTGCAGTCTTCATCGGAATTGATTTTCGCATCCGGCTTGGAGGCCCAACCACAACCGGCCGATGTGAAAGTAGAAGATACGTGTCCTTTTAAGGAAGAATGATGGTTTTGATCTTTGGATACCGGAAAATTGACGGCTGTATATTTGAGGTTCCCCGGAGAAAGTCGTGAAAATGAAGGGACAGGATCTTCCGGGAGAGTTGAGGGGTCTTTTGAACTGCAAGATTGCAAGGTAGTAGTGATCACCCTGGTGATTCGTAACTTGAAATTTTTCGCCATTGTTATAAATTTGAGCTCTAATTTCTGTGTGTCAAAATGAGAACCTCTTATGAAAAAGGTGGAACTTTATAGAGAGCGTGAAGGAGAAAAGGTCACTACTGTCATTAGTTATGCCCTGTTTGGTTGAGTTAAAAAAGTTAATAAAAATTTAAGTAAAAGTAATCGAATAATTTTAATCAGATTTTTATTAGTCTCGCAAATTTATCAACTTTTTAACCGTATATTTTATCAACTTTTACATTGGAATGCATTTGGAAGCAAGTGATTCCAGTTTTTTGCCGCCTTCCAATATTATTATTGTTTTTCAAGGTGTTTATCACATACCAAACAAAAGAAATTAAGAGAGAGCATCTATCCAAAAACAAAAACAAGAAGAAAATAGTTCATTATTTTTATTTAATTTATTAAATGCATACCTCCGACTACATTTTTCATAGCTGCAACTCTTAAGTAAGGTAACGACGAGGGTTGTGATAGTTTGATAGTCAGCCTAAAACTTTATCAAATCTTACACAATGCAATATAGTCACTTGGTCAAAACCTATGCACGATTTTTGTTCTTAATTAACCTCTATCGAAGACCTTAATAATGTCTAATAAACAAGTCTTCTCAAAATCTCTTTCTAAAGTTTATCAAACGGATAATATTGAATTCATACCTATATATTACGTGGCATATACCCGTGAAAAGGGCCCCACATTAGCCAATTGTATATTATTAGTATCAATTAAATTAGATCGTATCACATTATGGATAGTGGAAATTACGTCCACCCAAAATTTTCAATTTCACAATTCAAAAATAAGATTTATAAGCTTATAATTCAAAAATAGATACCAATTAAAATTATTAATATTAATAATATTATAACATTAAATTAATTTACATACCCACCCATATCCCTCCACCCTTAACCCCAAACCCTAAATTATTTTTCAATCTCTACTCTCTCTTTTCCTTCTCCATTCTCTCTAGGTTTTAATGGCACCAACCGCAGCCGCGCGCAAGCAGCATCACCAACCATCATTGTGGGTGCTCAGCAGCGGCTAGCGCTGTGACAATGGCCCCTCTGCGATGACGCTGGAGATTTGAGCAATGCAGTGACAACATCAGGATGTTGATGTAAAGTTGTACCATGCTGGAGAGTAGGAAATGAAAAACTGCAGCGATGATGGAGATGTCACCGGAGATCACTTGTGTGATGTCATCGATGCGTTGCACGCGCGAGTGGTCTCTGTGCCGGAGTTGGGTTGTGATCTGATGCCGAATGACGGGAAATCTGGCAAACGATTTACTGCAACGACGAATGACTTGGGAATCTGGGAAAAATTGGGTCTCGATCTGTGGTGGTGACTGTAGCGTGTTTCGCCGTTGTAGTGGTTTTTGGTGTTTTGTTCACCGCTGCAGCAGGTTTGTAGTGTTTTGCGGATTTTTGTGATAGTTTTTGATGCGGTGGTTGTGAAGTGTGGTGCTGGCGATTTTAGATCTGATTTGTTGGTGGTGTTTGGGGTGGTGATGGCAGTGGTGGCGGTTTTAAAGTTAAAATGGTAGTTTGTTGAAGGATGTGGCGACGGCACTAGCTGTGGTGGTGAGCTGGTGTTGCCATCGTGGATTGGGGTTGGGTGGGGTAGGTGGTGCGATTAAGAGTGTTTGTGACCAAATATTTGAGATTTTGATAAATAAATTGGATATTTTGTGATCAATAAATAATATGTTTCAAATAGACCAATAAATAATATGTGACCCGAAAATTTTGAATTGTGAGTTATAAAATATATGATTTGTGATCCATAAATAAATTATGATGTATAATTTTTTTGGTTTAAAATCGTTGAATAAATTTGTGATTTATAAATTTTTTGATATATGAACGTGAAATAATTTAGGATCTATAAATATTTTTATTTGTGATCGAGAAAAAATTTGTGATCAATTATTTCAATAATTTGTGACTTATAAATTTTTTTATTCGTGATTAAGAAATAATTTGTGATTTTATTATTTCAATAATTAAATTTTTATTAATTAATAAAATATATATTTAATTAATTATTTCATAATAAAATTTAATTAATATCTGATTTTTGAAGTTTTAAGCCTTATTTCTTAATTTTGAAAATGGTTATACTTAATATCTTTTATGTGAATTTTTCCCTCGTGGATATTCTCATTGATTTGGCTTGGCTTAAATTTTATGATGGACTAGGATGACACATTATCAAAGGGAAATTACAAAAAATCAGGGATTTAAAGATAGCTTTTTAAAAATCAGGTCCAAAGTTTATTTATTCAAAAATCAGGTAATAAATTAAAACCCTAACCCTAATTTATCACTCTCAACTCCCTCATCTCCCTCTCTCTCGCCCCTCCCCTTTCTACATTTTCTTTCTCTTAACCAACACATCGCCACCCTCCCGCTGTCATCACCCAAACCCATCACCACCCTCAATCCATATTGCCGGTCAAAAGGAGCTCGAATTGTGGCGGCAAAATATTGTGCTACGGGTTGCGGTTTTGAGGGGGTGGATCTGCGGTTTTGAGGGATGGTGGTGGAGGTAGTTTTTGAGTTTTTTTTGGACCTGTGAAGGTGGTTTTTTTTTTTGTTGTGGATCTGCGGTTTTGAGGGATTGTGGAGGAGGTGGTTTTTGAGGGTTTTTTATTTTTTTGGACCTGTGAAGGTGGATTTAGGTAGGATATAGGCGGCGGTGGTGGGTTTGTTGGTGGTGATGTTGGTGGCTGTGGTGATAACTTATAATCGACGGGGTGAGGGTGGTCAAAAGTGGATTAAATTTTATGATGGACTAGGATG
>CAIGRN010180205.1:0-10938 GCA_903798345.1 Fraxinus anomala | reverse complement strand
ATCTTTCATCCATCCACGAAGTCCTTAACTCAATCAAACTCTCACAACATGATGATATTTGATTCCTAATAAAACCGAACTTCTAAACCAAAATTAATCAACCTTCCTACATGCAACAAACTCCTGAATCACATAGAATTTTTGTCACAAATCCTAACACCTATAAATAATCTAAAGTGAACTAGTGACTCAAACTCAACATATTTGCATGTTTAAATTATTAACGCCATGAAACATTGCATTATTTGTAGTACTCTATCTATAAATTTTTCATTCATCCTCGACTAGAAATTGATAAAACAATGCAAGTCTATAAAGATATCAAAAGAATTCAACACGAAAATCCTAAAAGCAAAATGTTTTTATGTGATTCTTACCTTAAGTAAAAATGGGATAAACAGCAGAGATTTTAATGGTTAATTTTGAGATAGGTTATTAAAGAATAAATTGGGTTGTGAAAAATAATGTTTTGATTGAAGAAAAGCCACTGAACAATAGCGGAAAACTGAATTCTAAGAGGGATCAAAACGGTCTTCATAATGGCAATTAATTGCATTTTAATTGTTACTAAACAATTCACACAATAATTCTTCTGTGCAAACCTTTTAAAAAGCCACTGAACAATAGCCTTATAGCCTTGAACAATGGTCAGAAAATGATTTACATGAATCAATGTTGTGAAAAAAATAAATTAAGGGTATTTTTGACCAAATAAAAACAATTATAAGGACAAAAAATGCCAAGCAAATGTTTCTCAATCATATCCACTTTTTAATATATTAAAACTAAAATTGAAATTAAATTAAATTAAAATCAAATTTTTAGCAAATTTTGATAAAAATTGATGAAATGTATGATTGAAAAGTTGTGGATACCATGAAATACATAGTTAAAATTAATTGTTGACTTTTAATTTACATTAAAATTTTAATATTAATTTCTACCAAACAAGGAATAGTAAATTATTATAATATTATTTTAGTTAGAACACCATCAACCCCTATGCGGGACTTTTGGGATCGAAATACTCCTTGATTGTATGCCCTCCAAGTCAATCAACATTATCTGATTGGTAAACATTTTCATCTAAAGAATATACATGTACTCTTTTTTTTTATTATTATTATTATTATTACGACGAAGTGTACAAAATGTGTCATGCATCCGTATATTAAATTTTAGTTTATTGCATGCTTGATGTTTTAACAGAATTGAATTCATATTGACGAGCTCTTTCATTTTGTTAAACAATAATCTACTCTTAGTGGCTTTTGAAATTAGCTTCCCTTTTTTTTTTTTTGCATCACCATTCGGTCCAAAGCCAGTGGATGGATTCGGGCTAAAAGGGAAAAAAAAATCGCGATCTGTGAGAAGTTCATGACTTATTTCGGACATATAATTTGAACAAACACAGTCAATTTTCGAAAAAACATCATAAAAACCATTCTACTGAAAATGATACAGCAAAATTTATTTAAAAGCGGCCTTCAGACCTTTTCACTATCAATACTTTACATTCTACTGCCTTCACTAGAAGGGTGGTGTGATGGGGATGGCAGCTGAGGGAAGGGACGGTGGTGTGGGTCGGAGCAGAGGTGGAGGACGGAGAAGGAATAAGGGTGTTGCATCCGCGTGTACAAGAAAGGATAAAAGAAGGATCAGGTGCCTTCCTGTTGCCACGGCAGATTCTATAGCATGAAGCCATGGACTATAACAATTGTCATCTGCTTCTGCCGTTACAATGATTAGCATCAATACGATAATAACACTCCTCCAGGCCTTCATTGTTGTATTGTATAATTCAAGATGGATTGAATGCCAGACAGTACTTCAAATCACACTATTTATAGTCTATAAACTATATTTGCATTACATTTATGGTGGAGAATATATTGCAATAATCATGTTTGGATTTTCTTTGACTTGATTCAGATTTGTGTAATCAACTAGAGGTTTTATAGTATGCACATAATTAATGATATACAGTCGTCAACTTTAGTCAAGGGATTCATTCAAGCAATCTTTCTCAGTTTTTGTAACTCAATTTTCTTCTTTTTCCTCTCTTTCCAAGCACATGGGCTGTTGCGACCTCAATAGAAATAAACAAAATAAGAATATAACAAGGATTCCATGTGGCTTACTCATATGGGCCCATTTAAAACACCTGAGCTCAAAAAGTTAATTATTCCACGTCGCTACTCTCAACAGAGAGAAAGGGGGAGTAATAGAAAGAAAGATAATACAATGAAGGAGGATTGGAAGAAAATGCATGGAGCTCGGAGGAGAAATAAAACTCGCTCTATTCATTATCTTGAAGACAGCTTGTCTCCCAATGCTAAGATCTGGCCAATCACACGCACTGAAGGGACAACCTAGGTCGGAGGGTGGTCATAGACAGACAAGGCTTGTGAGCACTGCCATCCTTCACCAATTAGAGTCATCATAGAGACACTTAAGTGGCCCGTCTTCCAAGGAAGAGTACTGTAGCTTGACAAGATCACAAGCAAAGATGACTTAGTTCCCTCCACTATAAATAGGGATCAACTCACAAGTTGGCACAAAAAAGACCATGGCATATTTTGTGATCAACATGGGCAAACACTAGAAATGTTTTTAATAATTAACCCAACAATTGATAAGGGTATATTTATACGCTTATGTAGGATCTTAAATTAAATTAAAAGTTGATTAATTGGGCGAATTTTTACTTGCTTTATATTGTATTTTAGTCTAAATTCCCAATTTGAAAATAAACAAGAGAAAAAGTGATTTGGAGCATTATTTGGAGAAAAAGATAATGTTGGATGTATGGATGATGGTCGGAATGTATTGGGACTGAATTGGACAAAATTGGAAGCTAATTGGAAGATTTCATAAATTTTATGGACTAAAATGGATAAGTGGAGAAGTTTAGGGACCATAATTGAGGAAAACACAAGGGACCAGTTCAGATATATGAAAAAGCTGAAAGATTAAAAGTGATAGACCAAAAAGTTGAAGGGCCAAAATAGATGAAAATAATAGTTCAATGGATAAAATAGAAGAAGACTAGAAGTAATTTGAGGAATTGAGTTGCTAATTATGGCGCCTAGGCAAGAGATGAGCCTGGCCACGGCGAATTTGCAGGCACGCCTTGAGTTATAGCATGTATGGTATGGCGTCTAGGTGCTAACTCCGGATGGAGTGTTTGGTTTCCTTTCAAAACTTTATTTTTTGACGACTTCGGCTCTTTTTTACCCCTAATTAGGTTTTTATAACTCTCCAATCTATTTTTCCCAAATCTCAAAACATCAAAGGAGAGAACCACTTCTTAGAAAGAGAATGAAAACACATAAATCCATCTTTTTGGGAGAAATCAAAGAGAAGAGTAAGGAATTAATTAATGTAGATCCAAGCTTGAAGATATCCGAGTTTCTTGAAATTGAATATTGAAGAGATGCATCATTTCTTCTTGTTCTTACAATGAATGGTTGACTCATTAGAACGCACTATTATTTTTTATTAATTTATTGTTAAATTGAAAGATTTCCTTTTATTCATGTAACTATTCTAAGTTATTATGCATCTTTTATCAAACAATTAATTGAGAGTGAAATGTTAGACATTTAGGGATAGGTTAAATGGTACCCGAGAGGCGAACATTAATATTTTATTTTATTTTTATTGATCGGCAACACAACAAATGAACCAAAATATGAATAAACGTGAGCACTGTTAACTATTGAAATCGGGACTCCTAAATATTTCTTTAATTGATATCTTCGTCGATACTTTCTTTAACATTTTATTTTTGCTTTAGTTAAATATTCTTCATTCAAAATGTATACATCTACTCTTTGCATTCTACTGCCTTCACTAGAGAAGGGTGGTCTGATGGGGATTGCAGCCTAGAGCAGGAAAGGGAGTGGGGGTCGAGGCAGCGGAGGAGGATGGAGAAAGAATAAGGGTGCTGCTATTAAAGGATAATTCACATATCGAATAAAGATGGAAATGTAGACTAACTTATAATGATTTAGACTATTCCTCTTAATAATGTTGACATTTTTAGATGGAACACAAATCTTAACATGGTATTAGAGCTCACTAAACTTAAACGAGTAATTCAATCAAATTAAGATTCAAAAATAAGCACACAAATTTCAAAATCGGTCTTCTTAAACGAGTCACTATCTTTGGGGGACGTGTTAAGAAAATAAAATTACACATTGAATAAATATGAAAATATAGATCAACTTATAAGAGTTTGGCTACTCATTTTAATAAGAATGACCTTCTAAGATGAAACTGAAATTTTAATAGTTGCATCTCAGTATGCAATAGAGTATATATCTTTTTCATAATTTATTTAGAGTTATATTTTCTTTTTTTAATTTTTGGTTTCAAAATACCATTTGATTTAGGTAAATGACTAAAAATAATTTCGAGTATAAAGCCATGTTCTAAGCAAAATTATTCAAAATTATCCAACCTTATCATCGCTTATCATCTAACTGAACCTGAATCTACCAGTAGCCGGGATAAACATGCTAAAAGACTGATGTTATAATTTATTAATTTGTANTATTAATTTGTAGAACTATTTCAAATATATGCTTCTTACTTTAATTAACAAAGTGAGCAAAGGGCAATCGCTGTAGAAGATAATACGCTTTTCTTCTTTTATTAAGACAACTGCTTGAAGTGATCAGTTTTATTGAAATTGCATCAGTTCTTTCAGCAAACAAGAAATTACATATTACTCTTCAAGCAGTTGTTGCAGCTTCAATTTTTCTTCCACTCATGGCCTTCTTATCTTCATCTGCTGTTCCACTATTTTCAGAACCATCGAGAAATTGTTGGGCGGACGGGGAGCCAACGAGGGGACTGGAATGACCACACTTAGTTCCACATAATATGCTACAAACCGGTACTTTTCCTTTACAGTGATTCATGCATTCCTTAAAACAACTTCCATGAGCCGATATGACCACCATCATCAACATGGCAACCACAACTTCTATCCTAGTTGTGCTCTTAATGTTTGTTACTGGCGTATATTTAAGAATGAATTACTGTACAAGATTTAATCCATGGACATTATCTATTCATAGAACTCTAAAGTAATTTCATACTTCGGTTTTCTATTGGGGATTTTTTTTCTTCTTTTATTTCCGTTGAATGCTTTTAAATACTATCATCTTCAAAAGCTGATGAAAATCTAGGGGTAGATATCATTGAACAGGTTCGCGTTTATTGTAAAATAATTAAACTACATTTTAGTGTACACGAAAATATATTTCGAATTAAAACTACTGCATGTGTGTGGTTCGTTAACAAGTAATAAAGTGGAATTGACTCCAAGTATCGTCTCATGGTGTATTGCTGGGTAATGAACTTGGTGCTCTGTCATAGAAAGTGTCATCTACCCCACTTGAGTATCCAGGTTTTTAATAGCAACACTCTAATCTTGAAGAGTTGTTTCAATCTTTCTCATGAACTGGTTATTAGTTTCCATGTATTCATTTGTCTTTTCCATAAATTTCCCGAACATCTCTTTGCAACTGAAACTTCTTTTCCTGTTGCTGAAACTGACTCTACGGCCAATTCTGATTCTGATTAGCCCAAGAAAAATTTGGGTGCTTCCTCCAACCTGGATTGTAAGTCTCGGAATGTGGATTATTCTATTGACGTTGTCCCCATTGTACAAAATCCACTTGTTCCATTCTTTTTATCAGAATAGAACAGTCTGCTATATTATGATCTGCTCGACACTATTCACAACTTGACTTCTTGGCTTGTCTGCATTGGCTGTTTGTGATATGCTCTCCACCTTATAAAATAAATCTATTTTTGTAGATAAAACTGAGTAAGCATCCACCTCGTATACACCCAGTGCTTTCTTTAAGGAACTTGATCAGAAGCTCACATGGCTGAAGTAGTAGCCACTGTCTCAAATAATTTCAAAGCTTCATCAATTGTGTTTGTAGATAAAGAGCCGTTAGATGAAGAATTCACCAAGCTTTTGAAAGATACGAGCAATCTCGCATAGAAATATTGAACCTGGAGCCCTTTACTATTACCATGATGTTCGAATCATGTTCTTGAACCTGTTACAAACTTCATCAAAAGATTCGGATTCACTTTGACTGAAGATAGATATGTCATGCTTCAACTTTGCTATATTAGCCGGCGGGAAGAATTTTGTGCAAAACTTTTGGGTTAGATCATTCTATGTGCTGATACTGGCAATGGGTTGAGAAACTAACCACTCAAATACTTTGTCATGCAAAGTGTGTGGAAACAGCCGTAATCTAATAGCATCATCTGAAATACCCTGATATCGAAAATGTTAATACAGCTCCAAGAATCGAGAGACGTGTGTATGTGAATTTTCTTTAGCTCTGTCATAAAACTGATGTCCATTCTGAAATAGATGTATAACATTGGTTTTCAGCAAATTAGGCTGCCCAAATGGAGGGTAGACAATATTGGATTAACCCTGAATGATCCGTGGTGTCATGAAATCCCCAACAAGCATATTTCTCTTATCAACAGCTTTCTCTTCATTAACATGAACTACTTGATTGTTTTGCTCGTTAGCCATTTGTACTTGCTATTTTTGGTCTTTTTGTTTTGCAGCTCTTGCTTGCCTATGCCTACGATGAAAGGTGCATTTGATTTCTAGATCAGCTCGAGTCAATTCACTGTCAAACAACCTTAGCATACAAGATCTAAAATTGAATGAAATAAATAACAAAAAAAATGTTCGAATTAGTGTCGAAGTAAATAAAATCAAACTAAACTCATTCCCTAGCAACGACGTCAAAAATTTGTTCACAAAAATATATTTCGAATTAAAATCATCGCAAGTATATGGTTCGTTGACAAATAATAAAGTGGAATTGATCTAGGTATCGTCCCGCATTTCAATTTTAATTATCGCGACCTTAACCAAAACAAGGATAATATGACGTGTTTATTTGTGACAAAATTATAACTAAATCAATCTACTTATACAGTTATGAGTAAATTAACTAACTTAAATACAAATTATTCTAAAGGCAGATTAATGTATTTAATAAATAACAAATGTACTAGAATCCCGAATTTCCATGTAATAATAAGTTTTAATCCTGGTTTTACACATTGACAACACGATTCAAATTTGACGAATCAATGTTCCTATTTTAATTAACAATCTTTCTCGAGTAATGTCAAACCTACTTTTATATATTATCCAACTATATTTCTATGATGGATGTGAACATATAAAAGTGTATGAATTTTTATGAACACTTAAAGACTAGCATAAGATATAGCGGTATATTTCTATCTCCTATTGGACCCTATGACAATTTATATTTGTCAAATCTATTTTCTTTCTTTCAAATACTTAAAATAAGCCACCAAATTCACACAACTACTGTGTACGATAATTGTGGAGAAAATAAATTCATATAAATTATTCAATATTCAAAAACATGTTTTTAATGTCAAATATATAAAACTAAAGATTAAAACTCATATTACATGGTTTATCGTTCTCCTAACACAAAGAAAACTTGTCCAACATGTTATGAAGAAGAAAAAAATATATTGAAGAATCGACATCACCCAAATAATGTTAGAATTGAATCTTCGAGTCTTGCCTTCTTCTATGCTCTCAAAAGCTCTTAGAATGTGTTGTAATGTGTTTTGGACAGCCCTATATTTTTAAAAGAATCCCAAAGATTTATTTCCATAAGAGTTTTATTCAAATAAAGAATTTTTCCTTCGACATTGTACTATATGACCGCATAGTTAAACCTCATGCGACGGCATAGTTACATCAAACTCCTCCTTGAAATTCTTTGAAGCACTGCATGCGACCGCATGTAAGATGAAATATGCTATAACATAGTTCAAGCAACTTTCATTCTTTGCGTTTTGGTCCCCAAACTCGGTTTTCTCTTTTCGTGATCTCTTTTCTCATTTCTTCTTCTTTCAATACTTCATTCTCACGCTACATTGGTGTTTGAATCTTTCACATCTTCGTTCATCTTTCAGGTCATCTTTTGGTAATTTGCACTTTGGTCTCTAAACTTTGATTTTCTTCCATTTTAGTTATTTTTCGCTCATTTTTCCTAAATTTTACCATGTTCATCAATATTATCCCACAAAACATAGTTTATATAGAATAAAGCCATATTCTAATATATTTGCCAGCAATTATCCATGTTTCGTGCCTAAATAAGTGTGAAAATGCACTTATCATTTGGTAGATAGTATTAAGTAGGATACGAAGTCCTTGATCAACATTCATTATTCCAAAACATTTTTATTTGCATACTGATTTTCAACTACACATTCACATAATAAAATATTTTGCACATAAACTCAAATTTTTTCCCTATTTGTTAATCACAAATTGATTAAAAAATACAATTCAAAACAATATTTTTCAAACTAATGACCATCAAACAGGGCGAAATATTACAAATAAGATTTTAAGTTTTTTTTTTCTTAGTATTATCTACTGTACTAATTAAGTCTAACATAGCAAACAAACTAGTAAAAATTACGTTCTCCTATAGGGAAATTGCATCCTAATTAGACTAGGGAATTTTTATTTATTATTTTTTCCCACTTATTTAAACACTTTATGTGCTAGCTGTTGTCTTGGTCGATTTTTGATTAAATAAAATAGTTAGAATTTTTTGTTCAATTATTGATTACTTTCATTATTCAAGCTTGAATCAAGGAATCACGATCGTGTGCTATTATTGTTGCTGGCTTTTGCGTCATATAGTAAAAACTACTAATCACACAATGTAACTCGCTCAATATCATAAAATTTTAACAGTTTTGTATCACAAAAGACAATATTCCATTTCACTCTTCCTTTTCCTTTCTATCAAGTAGATAATTGCTGATTAATATTTTTCTTTCGCAATGACGTGAAATAATTAATCTCAAAAGGTGGTCTAAACTTCTTCAACTGTTGTTCAATTAATTAAAATCAGACGTTTGAATCTCTTCAACATTCTTTGCATGTTTAACATCCTTCAAAATCATTGCCAATGTGTGATAATCAATCTTGGAATTCTAAATTGATGCATATTAATTTCAATTTTATTTTTGTTATACAATAATACATTAAAAACATGACAAGGTCTTGTATCTCCATTTCTCTCAATCAAATTCATTAAGCCCATGTTTGGCCCCTATTAAAATTATAATTCATTTTTCTCACTCTTCTTATCAACCACACATTATCTAATAAAATAAAATTACACATAACTCCAAAAACAATTTTTCTTTTTTAACCACACATTTTTCAAAAAAATACTATTTCAACCATTATAATTTCAAATAATGGTGGCCAAACAGCCGCATTGACAAATTCTTTCAACAGCCGAAATGCAGGTTCCAGTTTAGCAAGGGAGAATGAAAAATAACTTGCTCATTAACTTCTAACCTCTATGGCTGAAGTACGCAAGCTGTTCTGAAACAGTTAACGACTCTTGGTTAGCAACAGGTGATAGCCAAGTTAAACAATTAGAACCTGAAGCATTGTGTACTAAATCATGAATGTTGGAGCACGCAGTCAAGGAGGTCGACCCAAAGGCGAATAAATGAATCTCGTAGCATACTGAATTCTATGTATGAGGGTGGATTGGGTGAACAAGAATGCGCAACAATTTAACAGCTTGAAACGGAACTCTGTTGTTTATATAAAAAGAGGAGAGTCATATTTGCCACGAAGGGCTAGAGTGTGTTGGCCAGCATTGAGTGATAGATTTAAAGAATAATAACTGAAAATGAATTCAGTGTTTTATATATACTAAATTCAAAATCAGATAAGAACCTCATCTAACTTTACAATTTTAAATTACAACAAAGAGATAACTATTCAAGTCGGCCCTGGAATTTTAGGTGCCCCGTGCGACATTTTAAAATGGTGTCCCTTTCACGAAATTTAAAAATATATTAAGAAAAAAATATGTTTCAATAATATTTTTTCATTGCAAAAATATGACATTTAAATATCTATTTATTTTTTTACATGTTTTGAAATCAGAAAAGTACAAGTAAAGCTCAAAAGATTCTTCTCAAGCTTCATCAAAATTCATATGTCACCAACAAAGAACTATCCAAGCCACTAAACTCTTCTTACAATTTCATATGAGCAATTTTTAAAATCACAAATATTAAATACCACGTGTAAACTTTGTAATGCAACAAATCTAGTAAAAATAGGTCTTTGCCTTTCTAAAAGTAAACTCACTAATTAAATATTCATAATCAATATATTCTAGCAAATCTTGTTCAACAGTTATCAAAGCGAGCACATTCAATAGTTCTTATAACATATTTATCAAATAAGATTTTAATAACTTCAATTTTGAAAAACCTTTTTGGGCAGATGCAATAGTAACATGAATAGTTAATAGTATTTTATAAGCAATAAATGTATTCGAAAATCAACCCAATCTTTTCAAATAAGTTAATATATCAAAGCCTCATTTGTTTCTTTTGGTAAAAGATTTCGCAAAATTTTCACGAGCATGTAAAATAATCCTAGTAGTCATGTTATTGATATGCACACTACTCATTTCATATTCCTTAAGTCTGACACTAGATGTGCCCAATCATTAAAATTATGATATTACTATATATATTGTACTATTGTAAAGTAAGCAACAAAGACTTATGGCGGAGTTTCTTCTCTCTTCACTTTGACTGTTTTTCGTAGGTTAAAGGGTGTGTGAGAGGGAAATAGTGAAAAGGGGTCTGGGCTTAGCTTTTGACTCTTCACTTTAATCACTTGGATTTGTGTTATTTATTGTCTTGTTGGATTGGTAATTGGTTAATGAAGTAAATGGAGCATTTGGGATTGGGGCGGTAAAATAGATACCCTAATTTTAATCGATCAATTAATTTTTTTTTTTTTTTTTGAAAGTAAGATAGTTTAAAATT
>CAIGRN010180203.1:0-10865 GCA_903798345.1 Fraxinus anomala | reverse complement strand
ATATATATATATATATATTTCACAATAAGAACGTTACGTATTAATTAAGTTTGTTGAAGTAAAAGCTTCGAGAACTAAAAATCCTACTTTATCTGCAGTTCCACAGCTAGTCAAAGTCAACAAGAATGTGGGACAAGAGAATCTTCTTAAATTTCCACCTAACATAAATTTTCTGCAAGGTCCTTTTCTCCGCAGAACCATTAGTCCGATTCCATTATTTTCAAAATATTTTTTTATTTTAGACCTTGTTTGATTCTCTTTTTTAAAAAAATACATTTTTCTTTATCTCCTTTTCAACAACACATTTTTTAATAAAATAATATTACTCATAAATTTAAAAAATTTTCATTATTTTTTAATTACACATTCTCCATTAAATCACTATTTTAAAATGTATTTAGGCAAAAGAATGAGACTCAAACATGTTCTGTTCTATATATGTTTTTTTTTTTTCTTCATTTTAGTTTGGACAAAAATAAACTATTTTAATTTTAGATTTTAAATTTATTTTTTTATTTTTTTTCTTTTTTGTATAGAACGATTTCATCCTTTACGTAGTGCTATGTCAATTAGTTGGTTCATTGTATTCCACTTTAAATGCGCTTGCAGTTCAAGGAAATATTGTTTAAATATTTTTTGTTGTAAAAAAAAAATATTTAATAAATTTTCAGTCAGCTTTAAAGTATTTTAAAATATTTATTTATATTTATTTCTTAATTATTTGTCGATTACATTTGAAAAAAAACACACACAGTTTATAATTTCTTAAATTTACAACAATACTTATAATTATATTTTTTAAAAAATTAAACGTACTCATCTAATCAAAAGTATCAAAAAAAAAAAAAAATCTTAAAAAATGATAAGAAATAAAAAAGTACTATTTAAATATAATAAACATATTGATCTTCCCTAAGAGTTCATATCGAAGGGAAGGTTTGGTACCTCGATATTGGCTCTTCGCCACCTGTGGGGCTATAGCATGTTCAGAGGGTTGGGATGTTCGCCTAATAAAACGATACGTCGTGTATGCATCTGAGGCATCATAATAGACTGGTAGACTTGAACCTTCTTCCTACATAACTCGATCAATTTGATCAGGCACTTGTAGTCAATTTTCATTATTCAAATCTTTGAAAACACAAAAAATTATTATTCAACTCTTCGATAACATGAAAAAGCCAAAAGTTTTGTCCTTCCTCTCTATCTAGAGATGTCAATGGACCGAGCCGAGCCGGCTCAGCCCGTATAAGCACGAGCTCGTAAAAAAAAAATTTTTTTTTTTTTAACTAGGTATAACCTTTAAAAAAATTAAAATTTTTTTTTTCGACAAGCCGCTCGTCCCAAAACGAGCGAGCAGGCTCAGCTCGGGCTAGTCTTTTTGACGAGCCAACGAGCCGCTCGACTCGTTTGCCACCTCTATCTCTATCCATGCAAGGAATGAAAGGACACAGGCATTTGGTATCCCTTCAAGTCAAGAATTAGAGCCTCACAATCACTAGTCAATGCAAAAATGCTATTTAAAAATTTTACTTTCATTTTAAAGCTCGTTAACAATATTTTTGGACAAAAATCATGATCAATGTTAATTTTTTGATCAGGGAAATGTTAAAATGAGAATCTGACGAAGAAAAAAGTTAAAGATATAACTGCGATGATGAACAAATGTTAATGGCCTTTAATGTAATTAAAATATGGTATATTTATAAAAAAAATTGTGGTGTGAATATAATCATTCATTTAGTTTTGCAATCTATTATCGGGAAATAGAAGTTTGTGATATTTTTGAAAAGAGAAATGTTAGATGTACACTTTGGTTTACATCTAGCATGATGGTCCGCTCATATGGGGTATGACTGTTACACTTACGATAATTATTTGAAAATAGACGAAATGTGTCTGTAATTGTCATAAACGACTTTAGCAAAAATCACGGGCCCCACCCCCATGAGAGGTTGTCAATTTGAGTGTACATCAAAAATTAATTCTTTTGAAAATAGAGGGAAGGTATCTGTAATTGTCATAAATGACTTCAGCATTGTGAGATCACAAATTCTGCGAAGTACATATTGAAAAGGTCAAGCATGCCAACACCCCTTTACATATTCTCCAAATATGGTGACATATGGTGACATTTATGAATTTCTCGGTCAATTCCGACAAAAAAATAAAAAAAAAGGTTCATGGATCGAACTTCATATTTAATATATTGAAAATAAGTCTTATTCTGATTTTAATAAATTGTTATATAGGCATAATTTTTATTTATTTTATCAATTGGTTAATAATTTAAACTTTTATACAAAGAAAGTTGTTGGAAAATCAACATCCTTACGCCCTTGTTTGATCTCCATTTTTTTTTCAAAATACATTTTTGTCTTTTCTTTTCAATTATATATTTTTCAATAAAATAATATTACCCACAATCCAAAAACTTTTACTTTATTTTTTACCACGCATTTTTCATCAATCTACTATTCTAAAACGCTACACCAAACAGGCCTAGTTAAGATCGTCGAAGACGTAAACACAATACAATACGGTTACTCCAATTGTAACATAATAATAGGAAATAGATCCATACTTAAAAATCTTAATATTTAATCACTATGTTTTATATAAAATAACTACAATATTCTTACTTTTAGTTAAATAAATAAATAAATAAAGCAAACGACCTAATGATAATTAGGCCTCAAATTGAAATGTTATTAGTTTTCAATATTCAACATAGTAAAAAAAAAGTCACTTTCCCAACTTATTTTCTTTCTCATCTTTCATGATAGCTTAGGCCACTAAATTTGGCCGGTTTCATCTTTCATGTAAGATAAACTTCAAAAATCCCGAAAATTCTAAAAAACCCGCATAGAAAGATACAACTTTTTTTGTCTTTAATGTACATTTTTTGATATTGTGGTCTCAATTTTTACTTAAAGGACGCCATTTGTCCTCGAGTAGGTCATGAATTTGACTTATTTCATGTAGCACAAATAGATCCATTTCCCAAATTGAATGACCAAACAAAGCTTCTAGAATTGTTTGGGAAAATTTAATCTCTTTCTTGTTGCGTTAAGCTTCGGCCGCCGCCACACACGGCGAGCCTTGGCCGTGCACCACCCATTTTGTTAAAGTATTTATTACTTATCAACCCTAGTGTATTTTTAATATATTTATTTATCTTCCACGTGTTTAGTGTATGTCGTTTCATTTTCTTCTTCTTTTTAAAATGTATATAGTCGATTTATAATACAACATAGAGGATATGTTGACAAAAATTATAATTGTTCATAAACTAATCAAAATCTATTTTTATCTACACGTTATGTAGAACTCAAAACTTTTACATACTTAACCTGCTTATTTTTCAAACATTTTGTAGGATTCATACGAATTCCTTTCCTTAACTTATTTTTCAAACATTTTGTAGGTAAATAATTTAAACTTTTATACAAAGAAAATTGTTGGAAAATCAACATCCTTACGCCCTTGTTTGATCCCTATTTTTTTTTTCAAAATACATTTTTCTCTTTTCTTTTCAATTATATATTCTTCAATAAAATAATATTACACACAATCTAAAAACTTTTACTTTATTTTTTACTACACATTTTTCATCAATCTACTATTCTAAAACGCTACACCAAAAAAATGGGGTTCAAACAGGCCTAGTTAAGATCGTCGAAGACGTAAACACAATACAATAGGGTTACTCCAATTGTAACATAATAATAGGAAATAGATCCATACTTAAAAATCTTGATATTTAATCACTAAGTTTTATAATGTTTATTATTGAAAACGGTTGTGCGAATTTAAATTAATGAAGAAGTTTATTTGACTCACGTAACGCGATAGAAGTGTAAAAAATATGGATTAAGCCCCTTGTACAGGGGCCTGTATACAGGGGCGCAGAGCTGGCGCTCCGTGATAGGTCCAGCTCCGCGCCCCTGTATACAGGCCCCTGTAGTGGAAGGGGGGCCCAAAAAATATTAATAAAAAAAGTTAATATTATTAATTATTATGACTTATTATGTTTAGTACCATGTAGCAAGCACATTGAAATATTGATGCGACTGAAGAAAGGTTGCAACGGCTTAATCCCTTATTTAGTGCTTTGATTTACATGATTACTTCTTTCTATTAAGAGCCCGTTTGAAATAATATTTGAAAACGTAGAACCTGCTTATGAGATCAAAAAGTTGTTTTTGAATATGTTTGAATAATTTTTTTAAGTATTTTATCTGATTAGAAGGGCTTTTAAAGAAAGTTGACATATTTTCACAAGAAACGTAAGCCCAAAAAAAAAAAATGTTCAACCAAACGGCCCCTAAGTAGGACTTATATTTAATTTGCTTAATATTAATATGCCATCAGAACCCAAATTTGTTACATACAAAGGTGTGCTTTCAACATAACCCATTCCACCTTTCAACTCTCCTTCCTAATAAACATTGACAAGGAAAAAAAAAAAAGGATCAGAGAATATTTCGAGTACAAGTACACTAGAGCATGGTGATCTGTTTTAGCTGGCCCTATAATGGGAACAAAATGAAGATTTTGCGGAGTCCATGAATGAAACTGATTGCTGTCCATGAGATTATTTATCCCTGCAAGGATATATTGATGTCCGTCGTGGACTTGCTCGAGTTTTCTGCAGTTGGAACAGCCACCAAATTATTCGTCATGACGGTAGATTGAGGCGCAATATTGCCTGTGTCGAAGCTCTTATTCACTGCATCGAAAGAATGAGGGATACCAACAGGGATTGATGCATTGATATTCAATGTGGTTTCTGCTTTCGGCTTCTTGGGATTTAGCTCAGGGTGGCCGCTTGGTAGAAAACTGCCCACAATCACCTGATATAAATTTGGACAGAAGTAGAATGAAAAAGAAGGCCACAAGAACAAACAGGAATACAGACATATCGCGTCTGTCTTAAATCAGGATAATTTGCACTCGCCGCCCCAATGTACATCCCGATTTGCACTTTTATTCCCAACCTTGGTTTTCTTGGTATTAAACTCCTCCACGGTTTCATTAACGGGCAAAAATGGTCCATATTGACTACTTCTGTTAACGATACTGTTGATGCAAAAAAGACAAGATTCTCCCAACCTTAAATAAGCAAACAAAGGTTGAGGGTAATTACGTGGAAATCCTGGGTTTGCCACCGTTTGACAAGGAAAATATAACCACGATTACTTTCTAAAATCTTAAAAGCAGTTGAGGGATAGCAAGAGAGGCAAAATTGAAGAACCAAACGGAAGAAGAAATACCTGTACAGGACTAGCAGCAATCATCAGTCCAGCAATCAAACCTCCGACAACACGACCATCAGGACTTGCCAAAGAGGTGCTCATGATGCCAGATCTCGAGTCCTCCATGTCCAAAGGAGTAAAAGATCCGGACAGAGAAAGAATTTCAAACCGACCCTACAAGTGAATCATAGGAAGAACCCCTCAGGTTACCAAATTATACAGTACACATGAAGTTGGAAACTAATAGCAGAATCCAATACAACCATGGGAGAGAGTTTTGATTTTGAACTGATGGGATTACTGTTAGTTAGGTACGAAGTCAACGCAGGTAAGTGTCGTGCACTAGAAACATAGGGAAGAAGGTTTTAGGAGAATCTAAGGTAGAATAAAAGCTTTCAAATAGCATTTAAGACTAAAAGATAATTCTCCAGAAACTAATCAAAATATGGATATTGATTTGTCTAACTTCACTGTAGATAGGAAAGTTGTACGCTATGAGAAGTTAGTTTTCAGATGTAAGAGCGGCTATAAAAAACCGAAAATGAGTAACAATTTGTCCAGTTATCAGAGTATGAAAGAGTCAGAATAAGTGGGTATTATATGGTTAACAAATGCGTTAAATCAGATACAAGGGAAAATGATGTTGAATGTGAATGGAGGAAGAGTTTCACAGTACCTATTTTTAAGGAGAAAAGAGACATTCAAGATTGTATGATCACGAGTCATACAATGAAATTATGGGAAATGGCAATTGAGCAACAAACTAGGTATAACACAAATGTTTCAGAAAACCAGTTTGGCTTTTTGTCTGGGTGATCTACTATAAAAGCCATTTACATGTTTAGGAGATTGACAAAGTAGTATAGTAAAAAGAAACAAGATCTGCAAGTGGTTTTGATTGATCCAGAAAATCCTATGATAGTGCATAGTAAAGAGCTATGGTGGGAGCCAAAGAGAATTGGAGGACATGGAGAAAGCTACAAGAATTCTATGTGATAGTTAGATCGGTGGCATACCTCATAAGTCAAGGTATTCCCAGATGAATTAGGCTGCCGAAGTGTAATTTTCGAGATCAAACCAACAGCGGAAATTATGCAAATAGCTCGAGGTCCTTCTAAAGAGAATGACATAATCTTACTTGAAACATCCTAAGGAAACAACATAACTGATTAGAAACATTATATGTATTATACACGAATAGATAGATGTCATAAAAGGAAATACCAAAAACCCTTTTAACAAATTCTTAATCCAGAAAACATGCATATGTTGTGCCTCTCTAGACAATCAAAACGGACACTATTCAATTCCCTTGAAACCAATCGCTAGTGACATGTTAACTACGTCAAGCAAAGTCATGTATTAAGTTATTAACAATAATGTGCTTTTTAGTTTTAATATACATATCTTTCCTTGAAACTATACAACTGAGTTAGAACAGTTAGATATCTCGCCCTCTCTCTTAGCAATCCTCCCCCCAGAACCAAACTCAGCAACCCAAAAAGAAAGGCCAGGAGCTCTCTTCTATCTGTGGTACCACTACCTACAACAATATAGTTTAGTTCCATCTCCACTTTGCCTTGTTTGGATTGGGATGCTTATTTGAAAGAGCAAAATTAGTAACAATGAAAGAAAAATAAAATAAAATAATATAATCAGATCTAGAAAACAAAACACGTTTAGAAACAAAAAATAAAACCAAATGAATGAAATATGTGGTTAGTTGCAGAATTAATTTAGCAGCAATGGTTGTGGGATTGGGCATGGAAAAAAAAGAGAGAGATTATTGACAACATGAAGTGGAAGGAACGACCATATAACTGACGAAGAATGTCCAATCTTATTGAGTGGTAGCAATGCAAGGGATTAGCAACATGAACATTTTAATAAACATGATAGATGCAGATCTTTCTCGAATTTTGACATCTTTTAGCTTTTTTTCAACAGATCTAATAGGCATCCCACATATGCATGAAAGTAATCCAGAATTCTTTGTTGGGAGAGGATCTCAAGACGTTTCACTAACCAAGCTCAACCTTAAGTTTTTCAAACCACTAGAACAATGCTTTGTTAAGATTTGAGGTTCCATCTTAAAAGGTCAACCTTAAGAGGAGTAGCCCAAACCATTATAAATTGATCTATATTTTCATCTTTATTCGATGTCGGATTCTATCCCTTAACATGCCCCGTAAGATGGTGGTTCGTTTGAGCAAATCAATTTTGAAATTCATGTGCTCATTTTTTTTAGTCTTAATCGGATCGAATTGCTCGTTGGAGATTAATGAGCTCCGATACCATGTTAAGATTTATGGTTCCATCTTAAAATGCCAATTTATTAAGAGGAATAGCTCAAACCCTTATAAATTGGTCTATGTTTTTATCTTATTCAATGTGAAATTATATCCCGTAACATGCTTCACTGGCATTAATGCCATAAGTTCCCCATTTCACATCTAGCAATATGCACAAAAAATTGGTTTATATTACATATGAGAAGTGCATGTTTCAAAAGTTCAACTTTGTATTTCACTCAACATTTCGTTCTTTTTCCTCGACAATGTACTTAATAAACAAATTACTACAGGTGTGAGACACCAAAATCCCATGGCAATATTTAGGAATCCTTAGAAGTTATACACTTATGAGCCATCACACTGGCAACTATTATGTATGTTCGCAATTAACAAGACAAATTGTAAGTGGCTTTGGGCAACAAATCAACCATGCATGCTAACCCGTGGATTCATGATAAGGTTCAGCTACAAGTGTAGGATAGCATGTTTAGCTAAGCTTAAAAGGTGATTTTAAGTAAAGCCCATTGTACTCTAAATGCTGCATTGTGTGTGTTGTATGCACTGGTGGGGGGACACTTTCAAATCCCATATTCATGGCCTTGAGTTAGACTCTATGGGCCTACATAATCTACCGTAAACTTCCATATTTGCATTAGGTCGCTCTACAATCTTACAAAATATAAAAGACTTCTGTAGAGCTGTTTTTAGGTGAGCACAGAATGAGAAAAATGATACCATTATAATCTACTTCTTAGTGAAAACCTGTAGCGGCAAGTAACACCACTCTCATATTGAGGGTGAACCATTATAAATGTGTTTTTCTGACTTCGTTTTGCTTATTATTACCACCGTAATTGTGACTAGTGTTTACCCCTAACGTCTTTAACCATGTAAACCTTAACAAGGGTGTCAAGGTTTCACAAAAAGAGATGGCAAGATCCTACTGTTCATCCCACGTCTAAGAATTGTTTTAAAAGTACATAAGAATGTGTTGTGTATCCTGTAACATCAACTATAAGTAATTTTTTGATCATAGACAGGCCAACTACTTTGGCTACACAGCTTGCATATCATGGCACAGGGCCAACGGGCTTAAGATGTTTAGATTCTCCATTCCAATACATATGTAAGGATATTTACAACTTCTGTGCAAAAGGTAGTACCAAGTATAGAGAGAATGTATATGATCAAGAAAACTTAAATGTACCAAATTAGACCACATTAACTTCTGAGGTATCCCATTCTTACTAAACTTACCTCACCAGGATCAACAGTGAGAAGGTGGGGCAAAAAACTTCCACCAGTAGAGCATGAAACCCGTTCACCTGGCAAATATAAGTAAAGAAAGAGGTATTAGAATATTTCCGTCTCTGAATCACAAATAGTATCATCACTTTGTCTGACTGAACTTCAAGAAGCTACAATTGCACCAATTTAACAACCAAGACAGTGGAGCAATCATTATTACCCATAACCAAATTTATACAGCAAATATCTGGATTTATAAGCGAGTTTAGCCATAGGCATTTTCTTTCAAATTAACTCTCGATCCACATTCACATACACTATGCAATCTTAACTTGAGCATAGAACACTGTTTGAAGAATTGATATTACCTAATTTATCTGTCCCAACTTTATTCTTATGCTTTTTCTCCGAAACAGTTGGCCGGACAACACTCGATTGCTCAACATAGAAGTTTCCAGAAGCTGGTGGAGCTGATGATGATATAGGTGTCGGTGAAAGCACCATTCGAGCAGAACCATCTGGTCCATACTTCCTTGGACGACCTCTCTTCTTCTTCTCTGACGTAGCAGACAAGCCTGTGCTTGCCACGGATGGCGTCATGGGCTGTACACCAGTGACAGGAGTCGTGTTTTCCTTCCATGGCGCAGCATGGAAGCTCGATGGAGCTTCTGGAGATATTACTGTCACCCCTGAAATTCCTTCCCTTGACTCCATGGTAACTTCACCTTGATTCTATAGAAAGGCAAAATATTTGAAATAATGACATCCCCACAAAAATAATTGATGATACAATTTAAGTTGAATCTAAGTATCCTACTTCAAGTTTAACAAAAGAAAAAGGTACAGTAGAAGTTGGGCCTCTCAAAACCCAGGAATTCAACCATACCAACCATAAAAAAGAAACAAAAGCTGAAAAATGAAAATCATTAATATTCAACAAAAAATTCTAGTTCGAAATCTGCTATGAATTCAACATTTTTAAGGCTGTGTACAACAAAGTATTATAGAAGTAAAAGAAGCTAAAATATTGTCTTCCTAGTCTCGTAGTCTATTACCTACCAAACACTCTATTAAAGGTCAAAACTTCATACACAGCTATGGAGAAATTCAATCTTTTTGTGATCATAAAAAAACAAAAAAAAAAAATGAAAGTACAATTTTCTTTAGAGAAGAAATAGCAAACCATGCATAACCCAGAAACTGAAAACAACATTGAACTAGATTATGAAGTTGCAACCACAAACAAAAGGAAACAGTAAAAAGAAAAACAAACTTATCTTAACTGCAGTGAACTCTGCATTTACATTAAAAAAAATAATAAAAAAAATGAAAAGTATACAATTCTACTTACATAGTTTAGACTGTTCTCTGAATACAACCTCTTCAATTTGCAAATTAGTTTACTGCTCCAACAGATTAACCCCCCAAAAAAAAAAAAAAACCCAGAAAAGATATAAAAAAAAGTCAAAATAACTCTTTAACCCATAAGAAAAACATTTTTTCTTCAGAAGCAAATGAAATGCTAGTAAAGTAATACATATATGTGAATCCAAGAATGATAAATTACTGAAATTTGATTAAGAAAATTTTCATGTCCGTGCAACAATTTTAAAATCTTGAAATCATTGTAAGTATGGCTCATTCAATATAATTTTGAGTTAAATTATGGGACATATGGGGAAAAGTAAAAGTTTCTTTAAATTTTAAACTTAATTATTTATTTTCTATTTAAAGCTGAAAAGTAATGTAGGGGACCAAAGGTTAGTTAGATTTTTGGTCAACCTTTTTCTTTCCTGCTGACAGGCCTTCTGTCCTTTTTTCTCTTTTTCCTTTTTCTTTTTGATATGAGTTATATATTCAACATTTTTAAATGCATAGTGCGTGATGGTCGGGTTAAATTCATCGATGATCATTTAACTTTATATTTAGTGTTATCATAAATATTTTTTCACCATAATCACTCAATTTTATACTTAATATCACAATGTCTATCCAACTTTATACTTATTGTCGTCATGATCACCCAACTTTTTAAACATTTTTCACTAATTTTAAAAGAGATAAA
>CAIGRN010180200.1:0-11874 GCA_903798345.1 Fraxinus anomala | reverse complement strand
AACAAACTCTATATATTTTTTATTTTTTTTGCTCTTTATTCTACTTTTCCCAACCATCATTGTTTTATCCCCATAATTTTTCAATTAAAATATGTACTTCTAGTTGTCAATAGCTGAAAAATCCAATATATACTGTGAATATTGAAGTAGTGGAGTATGGAAGCTTGTAATTTTATTAAATGATGATAAAATACAAATAGAGAGTGTGTTTGACTCTCGAAATGTAAGAAAAAAATTCAAATTAAAATAAAATAACGAACTTATTCTCTTTAAAAATGTTAAAATAAAGAGTCCGTTGAAGCCTAAATTCAAGTTTTAACTATTTAAATTAAAGAAAATTTAACTTTTAGAAAGTTCTCAAAGATGCTCTAATGTAATTAGTTAGACTTTTAATCAAAACTACATACGCATTATTTTGCCCTTGTTTGGTACAAATTAAATTTTTTTTTTTTCAAATTCATTTTCAATCATACATTGTTTCAAGATATTGAGTGAGTGTTTGGTGAGAATTAAAATTAAATTTTTAATAGATTGTAGAAGTTTTTGAAATGTGTGATTGAAAAGCTGTGGGATCCATAAAAATTGTTAATATTGATTGTTTGACTTTATTTAAATTAAAATTTAATTTTAATTCGAAACAAACATGCCCTAATGTTACACGTGAATTCATAACTTTTTTCTTATTTTTAAACATACATTCTCCACAAAAATTACTTTTCACACAATTTATTATCAAATAATCTACATCAGACCCTTTGCCTTTTTCTGATAAATGTACTGCTTGACAAGCATATTCCCAACTGTTGTGCCCGTGTTTGTTCGGTTACGTTTCGACCTAAAAACTTGCATTATTCATTGTGAACAAAAAATAGCTGGATGTAGCCATTCAGGGCTTCATCTCCAACTAAGTCATTCTATCCAAGATTTGGTGAAAGAATTTTGAAATTTTAAACAATTTCTTGAAATAGATTGCCTTAAAAGGTTCCATTGAAAAATTTATTGATTCACTATCAGCAACTATCCTTCTATGCAGTGTTGAACATTATCCATCTTGAATGCAATCTTATGCTGTTTTAACTTGGCAGTCAAACATCTTCTGAAGCTGCTTCGCTTGTTCTTCAATCTGCAGCTGCAAGTTTCTTTGACTCTAAATCAGAGATGAAACAAAAAATGAGTAATGAATGAATGAAGCGAGAGGGGGAATAGCAAAGGGCTATAGAACCGTACCTCCAATTGCTCGTGTAAGTGCCTTTGGACGTCTACCTGTAGCCTTAGTGCTTCTACTATTTGCATCCCCCTGTGTATATTACACAGTCGTATAACAGTGATAGCTAAACTCTTCGTTTAACAAGATGAAAATAATCCCTCTACAAGTGTGCGGTCAACCAAAATTAACATAGTCCAAAAGAATTGGTTTCAAACATTTGTGACAAGGTTGGTTTCCTTGGAAGTATGCAAGGATATGCAGTTTTGGATCAAATGGAATGGCAAAAAATCGTTCATGTAGTCGATTTCAAATTTATTGAATGTGAAAATAAGCAGAAGATAATCTTATTATAGGATGTTATGAATCCACAATTGGATCTCTATTTCTTTCCTATGATTCATCAGCAAGAATCTTGATTTTTGGAACAATATTTATTGGATGTTAAACTTACGTTTCTGCATCGAGTTGTGGGGTTGAATCGGTGCATATCAGTTTCTCACCTTTTCCTGCGTTATTGAAACAGATAAAACCATAAACCATTGTCAAAGAAATGAATAAATTATGCGCACTAATTCAAATAAATATATACCCCTCCCTAACATCTCAAGTTTTTAGACGAGGTTGTTCAAAGCCATTCACTATCAATGTAAGTGATGTCGGGTAGTGAATCATGGTGCACGTGCGCGTGCAAGCAAAACGAAACTTTAGAAAGTTTACAGATAGGACCCGAGGCACCAGTTTCTATCTGTTCAAGTTTTGCTATAGCCAGTACCTTTTGTAGATTCTGATACGTAGTGAGAAACACGATACTTCTGCAGAAAATCAACGATAAAATATTATATGAAAACTCGAGATTTCTCGGGGTTGGTTAGAGCAGAATATATGTATAGCTTGGCAAACCTGTAAATGGCTCTTAACATGAAAGATTGTCAATCCATCACAATTCATTAGCTTTAGGATTCCCTTAGGTGTTGCCTCTGCACTCAGCCAGTTCAATAGTATAATAATTAATGACTACATCTATTACAACAATTGCTTCAAATAAGTACTTATTTTTACTTACTTTTGGCACCCCCAAGTCCAGTTACGCAGTTGATGAATTTCTTGTGAAGATCCTGAGTCCATCTTATCCGCGTTTTATTTCGCAAGGTTGGTTTTTGTGAAACAACATTGTTGGAAACAGTAGATGTAATCCCTTTGCATCTACCTGGCTTCATAATCTGAGTGTCATAGGAATAATTCTTCACCTGTCAAAACATACGTAAATATATTGTTTTACGAGCGAGGAAAATCAGGTATGAATCGAGGTAAACTAACTTACTCACTTTGAAATTTTTGTCGAAGCTTAAAAAAGAATGGCTCAAGCTTTGATTCTGCTGGAAGTGGGATCTAATGGACTGCTCCTGTAAGTTAAGGACTTGATTACCATGAAAAGAAGATTGCACAAGGGAATGCAAAGTGTCTCTATGTGGAAAATTGGCATCATCTTTTGGTGCTGATTCAAAATCATTCAAAGTATCATTGATCATCGACATTTGAGAACGCGACGAGGTGTTGCAAACGTTATGAACACAACTTGGCGACTCAAACTGGATGGAAACATCAACATCAGATAAATTATTCGACGTCAGATTCAGCTTCTTAGCATAAGATTTTAGCGACTCAAAAGAAAAACCATCGACCGATTCAAGGCCATGCCGAGCATCAAACTGTCTATTGTTCATTTTTAGGCTACCAACGAGAACAACGAAAAGTAAGGCAGTCGAAGAATGAACTCGAAAGGATGGTGCTTATCAAATAAGTTTGTCTAACTCTATCATAGAAGAATCGATGCAAAATGACAAGATGACTCCAAGAAATAGAAGATTGAACCAATGAGAAAACTCTTTATAACAAGAAAAGGTGAAATTTTTCATGAGCTTTGTCTATGCTTTTTAAATTATTAATAAGGAAAAGGATAGGGACGAAAACGCTTATAAGATACAGCCCAGAAGAGGACATTGACAGAGAAATAGGCCAAGATGCATCTATGCTGATATAGACATGAACCTGTTATCAATATAATTTAAGACAAATTCCAGTTAAGATAAAGCAATATAATTAAATGACAAACAGCTTATTTGCCAGTCATCAAGGTGGACTAATATAATTTAAAACAACTTTCATTTGTATCCTCTGATCTATGCAGATTCTTTAAGAAAGTGATGTTTTAGTCAGTTAAATAATATGAGATAGAATGTTGTCACGGTTGGGATATATGCCCAAATCTATATTTCGACTTGATTTTTATTTTTTTTGAATAAGATGTCGATTTATATTCTAATTATTATTCATGAATCTAATATTTGAGGACAGAATAAAATTTACCTTGATCATGGCTATTATTATAAATTGAACACTTAAGTTGTTAAGTGTAGAAATATTCAATTTATAAAGTGATTAAAAGATCAAAATTAGTTGTTCACGACTAATAAATGAAGTCGGACACTTTATTTTGATAAGGTCGTGTTATTTTTATCGAAATTTATCTTGAATTCGGCGACAAAGATAATTATGTGTTACCTGTGTTGGACATGACCACATAACATTTAATCTAATGTGAGTGATGATCATACATAATAAGCATTATTACCAGTCGAACAGATACCTGAATTCTGAACGAATTATGAATGTTAATAATTAATTCGAATTCTTTTATGTGACAAAGAGTGAGATTAATTATATAATCAATACCTTTTTACTTTTAGAACGAACGAATTAATGAACATATTTTCGTAATATGAAATCCATCACCTAAAATTATATAAATAATTAAAAATGACTAACTGGTCAAATAAGTCACTTATAATTATTTAACAATCGAAACTTTGTTAGAACCACATTTCAAGAGGAAATGATTGTTGAATAAAACAAGTTCCAATGATTTCAGTAGATATGAGAGTGCAGTTTTAATTGATAGTGAAAAGTCGAAATTAATTAGTTGAAACGTAAATAAATTGTGTTTGATCAAATCGTTGACCATGAAATACCAAAATGGACATATTAAGTGATCTTTGAAAGGTTTGTATCAACTGGTTAATAAAGAATGACATATGGAGAAGAAGAGGAAGTTTTCATTTTCTACATCAGTTTGCCTATAAATCAGACTCTCACTTAACTAGAAAAAGTGAATTTTTCTTTTTTAATTTTTTTTGCCCACATACAGTAAAAGTAAAAGAGAGAAAAATGTATAGCGTCCTTTGGAGTTCTTAGAAGAACAATGGAGAAGACTTGGAGCTTCGAAGTTACGTTAATCAAAAGTGTAAAGCACACTTCAAGTGTAATGCAATAAAAACCAACGTGTTTAATTAGTTAAATGCGTATTTTTCTAGAATTTCAATTACTACACAATTGGCAATCGATCCTATTTATTTCGATTCCGACATTCCATACAAATATATGACAATACGTAGAATTTGATCCCAACTATCACAATGTTAACTGAGTATAAAAAGTATCGTATAGGCGGTTGCAATAATCCTAGAAAGAAATTATAACACACACATTCTCTCTCTCTCTCTCTCAACCAAAGTTAAGAAAAATAAACCAATCCTATTGAAGATAATTGATGAAAACAATTTTTTATCTGATATATACTATGTGTAGAGCTGTAGAAGTGACAAAATTTCATGTATTCAAGAAGGGTTTTTGTTGGTTATGAAGGGACGTGGCTTCTCGATGATTTGGATTTTTGGCATATAAAATAATGTTTCTTTGTCGATTCCAGCATGTTTGATGGCCATTAAGATATTGAAGCCGGCTCATATGTGTTTGGCCTTCTTGTTAACTAAATTAAACCGACTCTTAGGAGTTTGGAAGGACGCTATTGTAATGTGGGACTCATAAGGTGACTTTTGAAAAGGTCAAAGCCCTAACTACGTGTATTGCAGTTCTTTTAGTGAGTATTTCAAAGATAAATGATCCACTTATAGGTCTCACAATTATCATGTTATTAGGTGTGGCAATGGAACAAGATACGTTGGCTTGGTATGTGACCACCCAAACTCAGTTTGGTTCGTTTGACAAGCGTAACTTGAATCTTGATCGGAGAATCTTGATTGACGAGTGTAGACCAAGAGGCCAGACCCGATCCATGTATGGTCAAGTTGAACTAGCTCACAAGCATTGTACTAAAAACAAGTTCGTCGACTTGGGCGGCTAGAGCTCAGCTCGAAAAAAGCTCGAGTCTGATCGGCCTGTGGCTTTGGCTGAGCCCCATTTTGGGGCGTCGGCTCAAGCCGGGCCGGCCCATGAGCCTTTAAAAAAAACTCGCTCGCTACTTTTTTAAAATTTTTAATTTAACTGTAATTTTTTTATATGCTAATATTTAGTTATTATTTATAATGTATAAATTGCATAAATTTTAAATTCTTTAAAAAATTTTTAGATTTGTCACGAATTAAAAATAAAATAAAATCGAGCCGGCTCAGTTCGTTAAAGCCCAAACCAAAAACTCGAGTCAAGCCTAAATTTTTTGCTTAGGCCAAAAAAAGATCGAAATATTTTTACTTGAGTCGAGCCCGAGCAAAAAGTTTCGATTCACGGCTCGTTGACACCTCTACTTGGACATCTAGTTTAGTTCTTAATGAGAAGAAAAAAGATCAACTCTTCAGTTTCTATGTGTCGTTCGATAATTATTTACTAACAAGTTTTAATTATTGATTATTACATTCAATTGCATATTAGTAGTGTTTTCACCATCGGATCCATCCTAGTTTGATCTCGATTGAATGTTTAATCTTTTATCTTTTTCCTCTCGATGATCAAGTCGATCTTTATATATTTTGGTTTTCAAGTTTTCATCGATACAGTTGAATTTTTGAAGAATATAAAAAACAAGTGAATTTGGGGCTTGTTAAATTGGACAAAGCTAGAAGATTAAAGTAATCGTCGGGATAAAGAAACAAATGAGAACAAGATTTAAAAAACGGAACAAAGCACCGTTTGTGTAAATTAAATCAAAATAATTACAGATCTAATAAGTCAATTTGTGGCGGGACTAACAAACAATTTCATCTATATAAAAATATTACCAAACAATAGGATTTCTCTGTGCTTTTGCATAGCTTATAACTAAATATTCTTTTACGAGTAGCTTAAAAAATAAGAAGATGCAAATGCAAATGCAAATGCAAATGCAAATGCAAATGTTTCTAGATGTTAAAAATTGCAAATAAGAAGACCCAAATGTTGATGATTAAAAAAAAAAAAAAAATTGAATTTTAAGCTGCAAAGCAATAACTAATATAAAAGAATTATTATGTACTTGATTTTTTTTTTTTTCTTTGGATTTTATGATTTTAAGATGACAAGTAAAAATTTTCTTTTCCCACTTTACAATGTCTAAAAAAAAAAAAAATCAAGTGAAGTTTTTTTTCTTATTTTTCAATACCCTTATCAGCTCATTCAAACTAATTTATTTATTTCAAGTTGGAACTCAAGGAAAATGAAAATAGTAAATTTTGTCAAAAAAAAAAAAAACAAATATTTTTAATGAAATATCAATTAAAGAATCATAAAAAATGATTTGTAAAGCATTACAAATATCAGTTCAGGGTTTTTTTTTTATCTTTAACTAAAATCTCGTCCTCCCAAAAATTATGAAAGGAAATATGTCATATATGCATGTTGAGAAATTCACAAAATAGTGCCGTGCACACAGGGGCGGACCCAGGAAAAATTTTCAGTGCGGGCGGTATTAGTAAAAAAAAAAAAAAAATTATAACACAAACATTATGCTAAAATGAAATACTCTACAATTGTTCTTTACGAGTTTTCATACTTTGATATCTTTGTACAGTTGTCTCATTATCAATCTTTAAGAATATATCTTTCTCCACATAAACAATAAGGCTATCATTCATCCACTCATCTCCAATTTGATTGCGCAATCTATCATTCACAATGTTCATGACAGAAAATACCCTCTCTACCATAGTAGTAGCAACCAGAAGAATTTGTGGCAAAGTCAAAAGCTTGTAAACCATTGGATATGATCTGCTCTTATTTGTCAAAACTAACTGCTGTGCAAGAGCACTGAGATCATTTAATTCTTCAAATTCTTTGCTAGAAAGGACATAAAAAATGTAATTATCAAGTTGATCATCAAGTGTGAAAAGATCTACTCCTAAAAAATTTTGTGGATAAAACTTAGCAAGTTGAATCAACATTCTTTTATCAAAAGTAGAGAATGAATTTTGTGGACACAAACAAGCTACACAAAGGAGTAACTCGGTATTTACTTCCGAGAAACGATCATTCAATTCTTGAAGATGCATATCTATGACGGAATAAAATAAATCTACCCGAAAGTAATGCAAATTGGTCATTTGTGGAGGATTACGATGAGGGCGAGCACCATGTGCAAAATGCATGGACATAGCATCAATGTTTGGAACATCAATATAATGATCCTCACAAAATGAAGAAACATGTTGCAAAAAAGAATCCCACCCATGATCTCTCATAAGTTGGAGTCTCTTTTTGCAAACTTTCATCACATCTATTGCATTGACAATGTCTCGATCTTTTCTTTATAATGCCTTTGTCAAATCATTTGAAATCCCCAAAATACTTCTCATTAAATGTAGATTAAATGTAAAATTGAACGATTGTATTGACTCTAATAAATTGGATGTTTTTTGATCACAAGTAATTGATCTATCTTCAACAATTATTTCAAGTACGTCAATAATAGCCATAAACATGCTAATCAAGCCAACCAAAGAATTATAATGTGATCCCCAACGAGTATCACTTGAATGCTGAAGAGTGGTTTCTTGATTAAGGCCCCGTCCACTTAAAATATCACCATTCTCCAATGCCTCAACAATAAAATCTGATTGTTTTTCTCGAAGAAGATCACAACATTTAAATGATGCTCCAACATTATTTACCACATTTGCAACCACACGAAAGAAATTACTAATCGGCATATTCTTCTTTGCCACAATACAAAAGTTAGTTAAAGTTGATGAGCAAAACAATGAATGTAAAAGGCACAAAATTTCTCATTTAAAATGAGTGCTTTGAGACCATTGAACTGACCTTGCATATTACTTGCCCCATCATAACCTTGTCCCCGCAAATTAGAAATGTTTAAGTTATATCTAGAAAATATCTTATCAATGGCAGCCTTGAGTGAGATAGCTGTGGTAGTGGACACGTGTTCAAGGCCTATGAAACGTTCATTTACAAACCCATTTTTAACATAATGTAACAAACTCACATTTGCTCCTTCGTTGGCACATCACGAGATTCATCAACTAAGATAGAAAATAATGAATCACCAACATCTTTGATAATAATATTTATCGTTTCAGTAGCACGAGTACGTACTATACCCTTTTGTATCTTATGAGTTAATTTGCAATTTTGGGGTGCATTTTCAAATTCACAGCCTTAACCTCATGATTATGATTAGTCAGAAATTGTAATTGAACTAGAAAGTTAACTAAATTCAAAGAATTCTTAGATTCATCATGGCCCCGAAATGAATGCCCTTGCCTTAACAAAACTCGAACACAATCAATTGATGCAATAAGATGGACACGATATTCATTTCTCATTTGTTTTGATTGCTTGAAGAATATCGTTTGAATGTGTTGTTCTTGATTCATCAAAACTTCACACTTAATTCGGGCTTGATTATGTGAACTATTATACTTTCCAACATGAGTACCAAGCCTGTTTTTATCTTTCCAATACATGAATCATTCACCAACAAATGAGTCGCCTCCACCTTATTTTCCACTACTTGTTTTAAAAAGATAATAATACAAGCAAAAAGCTGCCTCTTTTGCCACACGATACTCCAACCAACCATCAAACTCATTAAATCAAGAAGGATTGAATCGTCTAGATTTTTTTTTCTCCAAATTTTTTTTTTCTTAAATTCATGGTTAAACGGATGACAAGGACTTTTTGCATATATGCTTTCCGAACTTGATCTCTAATGTTAGAATTGTAATTCAAGATTGGAGTCCTTAATTCAGGATCGGTGGGAAGTTGTGCAACATTAAAATCGTCTCCTTTTGACGTTTCATCATTCACATTTTTCGCAACCTCAATAGCTTTTCTTTTATAAAAGCTTTCCATGACTGAATGTAATAAATAGGAATTGGAATGTAAATAAACAAAATAAAATATGGAATCGTGAAAATTCAAATGGTATCATAAATAGCATTACTAATTTACTTGGTTTCAAAATTTTCCCCAAACAGCCAAACTCATAGACTCATAGTGCACTGGACACTGGTTACGGGTTAGTGCTTTAGTGGTCACCGATAGAAAATTCAAATGGAGCCAATCGCAGATGAATACTCGTGGTTATTCCAATTTCCTTAAAATTTCCTATTCAATAGCAGCCAAACTCAAAATTTTCCCCAAACAACCAAACTCACAACACATTGTGGTTATTCCTATTTATTCCCCTATAAATAAGCATGGGCAGTTATCCATTGCTTATACTCTACAGCATATAATACATCCAATAGCCGATGAATATTGAATACCAATAGGCAATAGAAATTATAGAAAACTCACCTACCGACTTGGTAATCGATGAACGCTGCTGGGCCTGGTTCTGTGGTTCAGACTTCACTCTTTAGACCACCAATCCTCCATTAGCATCAACGGGGGAAGTGCGTGAATGCAGGGGCGTGCAAGTCCGCGACTTGCGTGGAAGTCGGATTATTGATTCATTTAGGAGTTCGTTTAGTGCAAATATGGTTTGAGTTCAAATATGTTGTTGCATTATAATTATTTAATTTGTAATATTTTAATGATACTATTTATGTTTTAACGTGAAATTTTAAACTAATACTTATCATTTAACTTATTCGATATATATATTGTTAAATCGTGATTTTAAATCGAGCCAAACCGAAAAAATGGTTTTGATTGGTTTGCTTTAGAAATGGAAGTGGTTTGATTTGAAAATTGTTACCGTCCAAACTGAACCAAATTAAAAGATGGCTTCTATCCTTCATCAGTCTAAAAAAATTTCGTGTAACTATACTTGAAAATCGATACTCTCATAGTTTTAGTATCAAAGTATAATCAATCATTACCATCCACTTCTAGTGATCAGATCTTACAAGGGACTATTTTGTAAATTCTGCCAAAGCATACATCTTTTTGCTGATGGGTCACCATGTTTTCACATTGAAAGATTTATGCTTAAAGAAGAGTTCTTCACATTTTCAATAGTCGTAGAAGGATTTTCTTTACAAAAATAATTTGTTCTAATTTTTACAAATTAGCACAAGATTACAAAACTAATACGTCAAATAGAATTTTTAAAGTATTGATGTAGAAAAGTGAAAATAGAGTTAGAATATTAAATTTAATAGAATCGCTCATCTTTTGAGATGTCGTTTCGATCTTGTCATTTAATGGTTTTTTATTCAAAATAGGTTTACTAGAGCAACGAATAATGATACATGTACCTAATGAAGTTATATAATGAGTTAAATATAAATATGGTGTAAAAAAAGAGTGAATTTTTTTTTTGTTAATCATATCTCACAATATCATGTATGTATAAATCATTATGTAAACCATTATATATATGTAGCATTGGCGCAATGCTCTCGCCTTTTAGATCTATAGTGCATTACCCTCTCACATTTTGAGATTGGCGAAAAACATCTCAATATGAAACTTGAAGTGCGTTTCACCCCTTTGCCGTCTATTTCCGTCAATTTTGCCGTTAATTCCAAATAAATATGGCCAAAATGGAAAAGTTGAATTAGAGTCAACTTATTCGGAATTAGCAATGAGAAAAACATCGCCACTGGACCGGCAATTTTCCGGTTTTGATCTAACAGGGAGATCCCAAATACTCATAAACCCTAAACCTCCATTAAGTCTTTCTGCAGAACTGCAATGGAGGAAAAGAAATCAAAACCTTCAATTGAAAACCCTAACCCCCAAATTCAGAAAGAAAAAGCAGCGTGTGAAGAGTGTAAAACAAACCCCTCAAAGTACAAGTGCCCAGGATGCTCCCTCCGTTCTTGCAGTCTCGCTTGTGTCAAAGCACACAAGCAACGCAGTGGGTGTACCGGGAAAAGGCCAGTCACAAATTTCGTACCCCTCTCTCAATTCAACGATAATATCCTTTTATCAGGTGTTTCTTTTTTATACTGTTTCGATATTGGACTGTTTTGAGTTTCCATCTTGATCAATTCAATTCTCTCTCTTTTTTTTTTTTTGGGTGCAATTCTTGAGTTTCTGACTCATTATCTTCTCCCGTTAGTTTTTGAAACCTATTTTAGGAAGCCCATTCTAATAATGTGTAGTAATCTACTGTGGATTGTCTTGCAATTGGTAACTTATTGGTTTGCATAGTAACTGTGTTTTCATTGTCTGCCGTCTCTTTCCAGCATTCGTTTGGCTGTTTTAATTTGGAATTCCTTTCCTGTTTTGAGTTTCCATCTTGCAAAAACAAATTCTTTGTGTTTTGTTTTGTGAAATTTTTGAGTTTTTTGTTCATAATCAGCTCCCTTAGTTTTGAAATCTATTTTAGGAAGCTATTTTGTTAATTTTAGGAATATAACGGGAGCTTTCCTTACTAATGGTTTTTCTATATTAATTGGATTTTATTACTGCTGTATATTTCAAGCATT
>CAIGRN010180191.1:0-25284 GCA_903798345.1 Fraxinus anomala | reverse complement strand
CGCGGCTGCAATTTTCCCTAAATTTAATAAACATTAATTTCAACCGCACATTCATAACTAGACTCATTTATTCTTCATACATTTCGCGAGACACTATTATTCCTCCTTATAAATTGATCGATAAATTTACCGAATGAAGGCTCATTTTTTGAAACTTGACCGAGGGATAAGAAATTTAATCATATCTCTCCAGTATTTCTAATGCAGATCTAATCAAAAAATTATTATTTATTCCATCCAAGAAAAAATGGATCAAACAAGAAACTCAGCTGATAGAAAAATCTAAGAGAACACTTTTCTCTCACTATCCATTCCCTAACTATATTCGAAGATATGGGTTCTATTTAAATAAAATTAATATTTTTTCAGGTCAATTTGAAATTCCCAGGCACTATCATAGAGAAAAGCCTACTTCAAACACAGAGATATAAACAAATGGAAATACAGACTAAGAAACTTGGAAATGAATTCAGTAATCGAAAATTCTTTACATGAACATATAACCAGCTACATAAGACCTCTGAACAACAAATCAGAAGTCAATATTTTCAAACAGGTTAGAACATCATCAAATCCTTATTCCGAGCAAACATAAAACGGAAAGATTATCAACAAAATTATAACTATACCCAACAAAAATTTTCAGATCTGAAAAATATCAAACATAAAGGAGAAAAGGATAAAGCCCACAAAAAAGAAACAAGATACAAGGGGGAAAAAAAAGTCACTTTAAACAGCAAGATGGCATTGTCAAGATAGATAACTGCCCATTATGCACTTAATTATTTATCATTAAATGAGTGAAAAATTATTTAATTTTTTGTAAAATATGTTAATTATAGGAAAAAATTAAATTTGGATGCACTTAGATGAAATTGATGTGAAATAAGTCAAATTGGAGCATACTTGGAGTTGATTCTAAGCACTTAAAGATCAATCGGATTGTAATTGAGCAATTGGAAGTATTAATATAGTAATCAGACGAAATTCATAAGTTTTGAGAGTTTAATTCAACCTTTATAAAGTTTGTGACTAAATTATAAGCTTTTCAAAACTTGCATTTGAATCAATTTTGAATGATTTTGGGTTGATGAGGAACTAAATGTGAAGTTTAGTACCAAAAATGATTAAAGTTGAATGAAAACTTGAAAAAGGACTAAGAGCACGAAAAATGTTGAATTGGGGACCAACTTGAATGAATTTGGAAGATGGTAAAATTTATAACAATGCAATTGCATGGATTTATACATTGCGATTAAGGCTGTAAATGGATGGAATATGATAAAATTTATAACAATGCAATTGCACGGATTTATACATTGCGATTAGGACTCTAAATGGATCAAATATGTTACATATCTGATCCAATAATCTAACGAATATTTGATTGTTAAATGTATATCTGATTTACTTTTTTTTTATCAAATATCCGATCCGAAATTGAAGAAATTGAGAATATAAACATTTTATCAACTTCTAAACGCTAGAATTGAAAGGTCCCGATGACTTTTTATGCAATTTTTGGCCTACTTATATATAGATTGCAAATTCTATGATATTCTAGTGAGTATCCGTAGTGGGAAGTGGGGAACAATGAAAGCAACTCCAACCATTGGCTCCTTTGGTTGTGTAATTTATAAAATAATTAATTATTATTTTTACCTTATTTTAATTAATAAAAAACTTAAAACTCTCCAAAAATTTTAATTAACAATATTATACTATTATCTAATATTATTTATTATTTGAAAATTATGTGTAATACAAGTTTAAAAATGAAAAAAAATTACGTGTAATAAATTATGCGATAATATATAAAATATATTATATTATTATAACAAATTGAATCAGGTTGTTGTCGGATCAGATTGATTGATTTAGTTAATGGATTATCAGATCCATATTTGCTTAATTTAGTTAACGAATTATCATATTCGAATATTGATCGAATTATCGGGCTAAGATCAAAATCCAATTCATTGCCTGTCCTAATTGCAATAAGGAGTTAATTTCAATGAGCATAATGTATTAGTTTATAAAAGTAAAAAGTTTCATTACTCACTCAACTTAACACAACGTTACGTTATGGTCACTAAACTTTGTTTTGCTGCTGAACGGTAACTAAACTTACAAATGTGCCACTCCATCCATCACTAACACCCCAACCGTTTGAAACAATCTCACGTGGCTTGACGACATTCCACGTGGAAACTGATGGCGTGAAACTCAAGCCACGGTGGACGCGATTACAATTACAAAACACAATCCTACAATTCAAAATTGAAATCCATCTACTCATTTTCCCTAATTTCAAATCGCGAACCCTAAATTAATTTCCTTCAACAATCTCCTCCAATACGATTGTTCCAGACTTCGAGATTGGCAGAAGTTCTTTGTCTTCCAAGTAATACAGACCCATGTATAGGTGATTTTCAACCCGTAAAATGTCCACACACGAACCCACATCCCAATGGGTGAACCACATCAAAACACGAAAGAGGTAATGTCCTGAATTTCCATGTACTGGTTTGAATCTTAATTTGTTAATGGAAAGTTGGTTTGGTTTGAAATTCCGGCTAACATGTTAGTTGGATGCCTGCATTGTACAGTACTTTATCCGTTTGTGTTTTCTACTTTATGGCGGTCTAGAGGATTAAGCGTCCAGTGCCACCCATGAATACCTGTGTTTCGGGTAGCTGAACTATATGGTCCATGGTCTGGATGTTTATTTATTTATTACTTAATTAAGTGATTTAATTGTAGAAGGATGTATATTTCAATTATAGAACTATCATGTAGTGATGTACTAAGGTAGCTGCATAATACTTTGGATTTTGGTTCCGTTACGACGAAAGGGAATTGACAAGTTACTATATATGATCTTGATATTTCTGAAAAAGGAAAAAAAATGGCAAATTGCGGGGTCCTTATCAATTGAAAATTCAACTATTTTCAAATCTGACATTTCTTTTAAATGGCATGAATTTCACATGTCAAATCCCACTCAATTGGTTTTGATTTGTCTTTGCTAGAGTAAAGAAAATTTTATCCAACTCTGGTTGAAACATACAAATCACAGTCTGAGTTACTAAGCTTCCATACTTGTAGAATACATAAAAAATCTTATTCTCAATTCTAAATCTGAGTCTAGTCCAGTAGTTCAAAACATGAATCCTGTTAGTACCTCTTCGAAACCCATTTAACAATTCTACCATTTTCATAGAAAAGTTGACTTTAATTATTAAAATTTTATTAGTATTTTATTTCTTCTGTTAATTTCAATTATGGTAATCAATAACTTTCAAATATTGAACTCTTAGGCCAGAAGCATGTCTGTGGTGATGATTTTAAAATCTTCCACCTGAATTTGACAAAGCAATATGCATTTCTCTGTCCTATTGCGTTGGCACAAGATGACTAATTTTAGGAGTTATTTGGCTACACATAACTGATGATTTGTGCATGTATTTGGTACATGAAAAGCCTCTTTCCATGTTAGTTGTTGGATGAATTCAGTAAAGAGCAAGGATTTGATCTCTTTCTCTTTGTCATGTTCATGAATTCTCTTAAAATGATATGCACTGCTGATTGTTTTCTGTCCAAAATGTGGCAAGTATGGGAATTGAAGATTGAGACTTTATTTGCTAAAAGATTAACTTATTTTTAGTTTGATTATTACAGTGAACACTTATCCCACATTTGAAGCGTTATGGTAAGGAAGAACATGGACATATGTCACATTTGTAGGTAGCTCGGGCACTACTTGTTGGACTGTCCAACAAAGAAACGATGCCTAAAATGTGGCTAGGGATTTGAGAAATGTATGGAGGTGGAGAAAAATACTTCAAACATAGGGAGGTTGTTCTTATGTTGTACTAGGGATTGTAGTCACTTCGAGTGGAAAAATGAAGAACAGTTTATTACAAAATCGAGTTATGTTCGTTCGGGTAATTCTAAATATTCGTGCCAACACCTGTCGTGTATGTTCAACACATGTGCTCAAATAACTGAAGAAAAAGACATCGAGATATCCATCAACATTACCATGCGCAAAGGAAACGGGGTTACGGAGGATAATGGGAAAGGAAAGGGGAAAGTTTTGTGAATTTATTACAATCACGTGATCGAGTTGAAGGCTTCTATTTTATTTGTTAAAATCCATGTTTATGTAATCGTCTTTGAACTTGTAGTAAATTATGTATGTTGAAAGACTTGAATGTAAGACTTTGATGTAATCGTTTTTTATTGCATTATGAAATTCTTCGAATTTATAGAAACTACTTATAAAAGTTCATTTGGCAGAGGAAATTTTTCTCTTGATATGTACATTTTAACAGGCCGATTATAGAGGTGTTTTGTGGCTATTACAATCAACCAAAAATCGATTCACATAGAAAAGACTTGCCATCAAAAGTTCCTTATAATTCCTTTCAAGAGCATAACAAAAAATCGATTCACATAAAAGATTGACATACAAAATATCTGCCGTAAAAGTTCCTTATAATTCCCTTCAAAAGCATAACAAAAATTCGATTCACAGCTCGTTCCATCACAAAAGTTACCATAACGTTACTTTACTATCCAGAACAAAAAAAAAATCAAATTTACATAAATACAAATCACAACAGCCAATCATTTTCTCCACTGTTCGTGTGTGTTTGTCTAGCAACCATGGGGGTTGATATGAAACGCATGGGCACTTCTTCATTTGGGTTTTGGGTCGATGACGATCCCTAACCTCTTGATGACACCATTTTACCTTGTAATTCAACAAAAATCATTCTTTACAATAAATAAGAAATGTAGTGAATTAGCTAAAAGAATTTGATATTTACTCACATGTTTGTTAGTTGCTATTTGAATCAACTGGTTCTAATTCAGCATTGAACCATTCTTGTCCGAAAGTAAATAGGTTAGCATATGACGACATTATTTTACATAGACAGAAAGAAATAAATACTTGAACTGGGAGATCATCGCTTGAGTGATATCTTTTATTGTGCCCCTTCAATCTACATATCGAGCACGTCATGCATACTTGTTCTTTCTTCTTGATATACGACTTTCCTTGACTTTGCACTATCATCTCTTCAGTCTGTTTCATTCTCTTTTTCCGTTTCTTTCCCCATTGAGGCACAATCCACTTAAGCTGGTTGATTCTATGGGCATCCACCTCTGGCCACAACATTTTGCCGTTAATTGGGTTCATGATATTATTGTAACAATTCATGTAAGTCTCGATAGTATAACAATTATCAACAAAATCTTCTGGTTCATTTCTGCAGTCCCGTATCACTCCTACGGCATGCATACATGGTATACCTGTAAGCTCCTATTTTCGGCATGCGTATGTATGTTCTTCGAAATCAATTACAAATTTCCCATAACTGCAATCAACCTGCCACCTTGGACCCCCAAACAAGTACAGCCTGCATTCTCTTGAAATCTCAGTGATCTTGTGCAGTCTTTTTGTAATCTTTGGACATAAACGACATTCGCACCGTCTCATTTTCTCTCTATCGGCCAACAACGTTTTGTTGAACAATTCGCATATATTGTTAAGCAGAATGTCGCGCTTGTAGTGCACTAGAAAGTGTGATCGACTCCACTCTTGATGGTGACTTTTTATCAGCCATCCATATGCATCTTCACTTACTTCACGAATTTTTTGCATCCAATATCTGAATTCAGTAACAGTTGTTGACTTGGCTGCACGCCAAAGAAAATCTTTTAGTAATTTGCTCTTATGATCGGCGGCGAAGAAGTTTGTGTGCAAATGTCGTACACAGAAGCGATGTTCTGCCCTTGGGAATAACTCATCGCATACATTTTGAAAACCCTTTTGTTTGTCTGTCATCAATGTCTAACCCCTCTTATTTCCAATTTCAATGTCCTCTTGGAGGTACTTCATAAACCCTTTCCAAGTATCTGTATTCTCCTTCTCGACAACAGCATATGCCACAGGGTATATACAGTCATTAGCATCTTGTCCCATTGCTGTTAACACAATTCTTCCAAAATAGTCCCGTAAATGGCACCCATCAACACCTACCACTTTCATGCATCCAATTTTAAAACTGACCTTGCAGGCACTGAAACATTTATAGATACCTTTGAAAACTTGCTCATGTAGAGCTGTCATCACTGTTGATCCTGGATTCATTTGAAGTACCTCTGCAGTATATCTCCTCAGAAGTCCGAACTGTTCTTTCATGGTTCCAAACAAAAATTCTTTAGAATATTGCCTCATCTTGTTGACCACATTTCTACTTATTTTCGTCTTCAAATCATCTTTCACAGTCGCCAAAATGGACTTTGTTTTCCAATCGGGGTCTGCCTTAAACTGTTTAATGTATCTATTTGTCAAGAAGATATAGTTGCAATGTTTGTTGTTTTGGCTCCGTGTGCATGTGTGCTCGGATGTGTAAAACTTCACTTGCACTGTCTCCGTCGTACTCAACTTCGAGGCCTATATCCTCCAGTTATACCCCATTTTGCAAACTCCTCGAGCCCGTTTTCTATCATTACACTTTAACTTCACATTGTGACCATTGAGAGCACCATAGTTTCTCATAGCAATCCGAAACTCTTCTATTGACTGAAAGAGTTGTCCAACCTCAAACTACGGATTTCTCATATCTGTCTCAGCAAAAAACCTCTGGAAAGTGATAACCATCCTCTTCGTCCGATGAACAAGCCCATAATAATTCATCAGATGATGGATAATCCAAGTCATCGTCTCCCACCTCCCCTACACTCATCACCACTCCTTAATTTTTTGCTTCACTCATATCCGATCTAATTTCGATGCCATTTGTCACATTGCGGTCGTACAATAAATCATCCTCTTCAGAAGCCATGTCAACCTTAGAATGAACGAAATCAGGGTCTTCCTCATAATCTATCAACAAATTGAAAATAATGGAATTATTTACCTCTAGTGTATAAATAATAATCTGTGCGATATCATTAACTCATCAAATATAAGTTAATAACTGCTCACCAAGACAATTCAAGCTGAGGTTCATAATAACACAAAAACATTCATCCAATCTTGCAATATGGTAGCTACTCCAAAAAACACCAACACAGATGCAATCTTGTAACACCCATAAATATATCACTTGTATCTTACTTTCCCATAAATACCCCAACAATCTTGCAATGAAGTCACAGATTCGAAATCCATTGCACCAATGGTTTTTTGAAAGTATATAAATCAAAGAAATGGTGGGCTCTTTACCTCCGTCTGCTGCCTACATGTGTGCAAATCAACACTTCCTTTCAAATGGGCTACTGTGCACAGGATCGCGATGGGGTTGGGCAATTAGGGTTCGCGATTTGGGCATTGAAAAATTAAGGCTCTTTGAATTGAATCTGTTGTTTGCATTTTACAGTAAATGAAATCGCGTCTCACCGGATGACGCTTCTTCACGTGGCAGGAGAAGACGCCGTCTGTTTCCACTGGGGATGCCTTTATGCCACCTCGAGGACCTTCAAACGAATGTTTGTGGAGTGACGGATGGAGCCACCTTCGTGTAAGTTCAATTACCGTTCAACAGCAAAACAAAGTTCAGTGACCATAACGTGTCGTTGTGTTAATTTGAGTGAGCAATGAAACTTTTTACTCTAGTTTATAATCATGCTATTGCAATGATATGCACAATGCGATAACATGGTTTGTCTGAGATAGAAATTATTTTGTTTTCTATTTAGATTCTACATTTTCTTGGAAACCAATTGAGGCATGAATTTTGATATAAATCTTAGATAGAGCTAAGGATGAAGCTTTTGATCCATAAATCTTTATCTAGCTGGAGTGATAGTGATAAATTGAATAGAGTGAGGGGAAAAAAAAAGAATTCATTTACTAAAATAAAGAAAAAATAGTCTATCATTGTGTGCTTGATGAATTAAATAAAATGGCATATAATTGATACTCCTAAGATATCTTCCTTTGTCTATTGTGATTTGTTTATTTTAGAGCTTGTGAGCTGCAAGAGTGAAAATAACGAAGAGTTTTTCAAATGCACGTTGCTGGTCTGTCCTGTTGAGAAATTTAGTGGAAATTTCCCCAGCATCTTGGATAAGTTAATGGAATTGATATCCTGCTCCACTACTGTGGCAAGAGAACTTTAATTATGGTTCTCACTGTTTTAGTTCTCTTATTTTACCATACTAACAATGAAATATTTTTATCTTGACTATTGGAAATAGGAAATCAAGACGGTACAAGTTAATAGACCAAGAGAACACTTCATTACGAATTCATTAATATATCAGCAATTGGACAAGATTGATGCGATACCAGTATGCTTATTATAGAAAACAGCAATATGTGTGTATCTATTTGTGTATCGAGGTGGAAGGCTTGAACTCTCATGGAAAATCTACATAATGCTAAGAAGAAAAAGAAGTTAAAATTTATTAATTTTAGTCCCTCTTCGATTTGAATCAAATTAGATCTTTAGGAGTTTAATAAAAATTGGTAAATTGTATGGTTGAAAAATTAATACAAGTTGTGGGTCTCGTAAAATTTGTGATTACAAATAAGTTTTAAAAAAATGAATTTTAAAAGATGAAAGTCAAACAAGAACTTATCAAGTGGATGTAGCAAAGGTACACTTTAAAAATCGATCCCAAATGCAGAACAACAAACTTCATATAGAATGCAAATATGTACAAACCAGACTTTTTTTCTAATTTTTTATGTCAAAACATGATTTTGGATTTACGTGTAAAAAGATGAAAAAGAAAAATTGAAATACAAAGAATTCAGAAACTGTAAAGCTGAAAATGAAAACAAAAAAAGGAGACAGTTAATTTGGATTCTTACTGGCACAAATCAACAAAGAAAATGCAACCCTTTCTTCTTCTTTCTGCCCCAAAATTTTCTCCTCTAACCACAGCCTGCTATCCAATTCACTTCTTGTTCTAAGCAAGAACACAGCATATCCGGATGATGAATTAAAAAGCCAATCATGAACATCCCACATCATATCCACCAATAATCCATCAACAAAAATTGTATGATTTCCGCGAAAATTCCATTGCAATCTCTTTACTTGAATTACAATTTTCTTATCAATATAAACAGACAATTCAGGATTCTTTAATCCCTTTTCTTTTTCCAAGCACTTGATCAAAATGTCATGTATCGTGCCCGCATCACAAAATTTAGCCTTGGTAGAGTACACTGCGTTACCTGAGAAATGTTCACTGCGCGACACAAGTGAAAATTGTGCCACATGGACATCAACAATTCGTTTCTTGACCTCGAATTCTTGTTCCATATCTCCGAAAAGTAAACCTAGTTCCGAGTTGACCAAAACCATAACATAAAATCCATTGACCGGCTCAGGTCCAATGTCATATCGAGCACAAGAGATATCCCAAAAGACTTCAATCCTTGAATCGCAGGATTCAAAAGTTTTTGCACCTTTGACTTTGCTTAAAAGCCGCGAGTTTTTACTGAATTTGGAAGGGCTAAAAGGATAATCAGAAATACCAATAGAGAAGCCTTGGCCTAACAGATTGCACCAGGAGAGTTTGATCATGACCTGCTTCAAAGTTGAGAGTTTAACTTTGTAAATACATGTCACTGCATTTTGGATTGAAGGGATTAAATTTGTTGAAGAATAAGCCTGATTTGAAGGACCTGAACAATACGAATCCGATACTTTGATCGCGTGTTCACTATAACACGTTGCGATATTTCTCATAGTCGAAAAATCCCAGAAACTAAAAAAAATATGTTCTAATGATTGATTCTGTTGACAAAGAACTGCAAGAAACAGAAGATAGATTAATTGAGATAGGGTGGGGGTGGGGGTCAAGGGTGGATGAAGAAGGTGTTTATCCTTTGCCTTCGCAGGACGAAAGTGGAAGCTATAGAGTATAGAAGATTGAACTGAATGTGTATGTGCCTTTATTCTCTGATGAGAAACAGTCTTTTCTCTCAGACTTCTAGCACTGTTGCAACTGAAATACCCAAAAGAAAGAAATTAAAGATACCAAAGTTCCAGTTACTGGACAGGTAATATACATTTATCAGGAATCTCTAACTTCAATATATATGACAAAATTCATATACATGGTAATAAATGGCCATATTTATTCGCAGGATGTTTCTTCATAGGGCTTTATGACAATTAAAAAAAAAATTATTAGAAAAAAGAGTGGTGCACCAAGGTTTGACCGGATCTGGTTCTTAGATTATAAAAACCATTAGGATAATTATCAACTCGATCAAGATAATCTTGGCAGCAATGCAGGATGAGCAAGTAAATATTACGTTTGATTCCATTATTTTATGTGGCTAGTAAGACCTCGCATTAAATTAGTACTTGTGTCATTTTAAAATGACAATGATGGCATGATATACTCTATGATTCTTTTATATGTTTGGTAAAAAAAAAAAAAAAATTGAAATACCATTTTCTACTAATAATTTCGTAAACGGTGGCAACGCGTGTCATACGATATCATTGGAGGAAACTGTTAGTGATGAGAGTTAAAAAAAAAAAATTGAAGACAAGAATTGGGCCCAAACAATCATAAATAGACATGAAGACATACACAAATTTAGGTAATATTTTATTATTCTACCTTAATGTTGTTAATGTACGAATATGTTTCATCCTCACACGAAACGAACTAGCGTTATTATTGCAATAAAAGCACGACAAGCCACAATAAATAACTTATATATCAATAAAAATTAAAGATTTTGAAAATAATTGATTGCATTAGTTGTGTATTATGGTACATTATTTGTGTGTTTGTGGGTTCATTGTAAACATCACTTCAACACGTTAAATATGGTTAATGCTTATAAATTATTTATAATCGGTCACATTATTTTTTACTCACAAATAGTGATGACAAACGAGTCGAGTGGCTCGTCGGCTCGTGGGCAATGACGAGCCCGAGCACGAGCCGAGCGGGCTAGTGTTGGAGAGCGGCTTGTGGGCTCGTCCAAAAAAAAATGAATTTTTCTTTTTTTTAAATGTTCATCTTAAAAAAAAAAAAAGTAAAAAATAAAAAATTCTTATACTATGCTCGTGAGCTCTTGGCTTGTGAGCCGAGCCGAGCTCGACCCACGAGTAACGAGCCGAGCTCGTATGCATGAGGGCCGAGCTATTGCCTTTCCTACTCGCAAACCTATAATCATACTATCAATCCATCCCTCATTTGTATATATAAAATTGATTATGCTTTGTTTGAACCACATTATTTTTTTCATTCTCATTCTTCTACTCATTTTCAACCACACATTTTTCAATAAAATAATATTTTCTATCACATTAATAACATTTCCTTCTTTTTCAACCATATATTCCCTATCACATCAACAGTAAAAATGCATTCTTATAACTAAAATGTGCACCAAACATGAGCTATATACAACTCTCGATATGTGAGTGAACATTATTTCTTCAAGAACTAAACGAGTGTAAAAATCTTTATAACATTTTTATAAATTCAAATAAAGAAAAAGTCAAACTAATTGTTTAGGTATTTATCTATTAATTTTACACATCATTATGGAATTCTCTCTCGGAAATTCTGTTGATAAGGTTTTAGCCGCATATCAGTGTCTCATTGTCTCACTTTGAAGGCTCCAACTGTATTATCCGCAATGCAGTTGCAGTTGCAGTTGCAGTTGGGAACATTCAAAAAGATTGAAAAGGTTGAACTTAGAAGAAAATTTGACAAGAAAACCGATGTCCTTTTCCATCCTTTTATGTCCTGATCTGGACTGAAAGCCATATTTATACCAAAAAATGGATTTAGTCGTGTATGTACGTGTGTAATATGATTTTTAAAATATCCTAGGAGACTCTAGACATTTTGGCTTATTTAGAAGGTATGATCTTAAATGTTTTGTCTGTTACAACTGCCAGTTAAGTAAAGAGAGAAGTAAGTTCTTCATTTTTGTGTAATTTAAAATACAAAATTTGGAAAGGTGCCCGAGTCAGGGGAGGTCATACGCGGATTAGCTCAATGAATAGTGCTATCTAGCTAGCTATCAGCAATCTAGATGACGATTAAATAACATTAAGTCTCTGTTTAGTGTAGTTAAAAATCTGATTTTATCAAATTTTAATAGAAGTTTATGAATTGAGTGATTGAAAAGTTGATAAAAGTTATGAATCTCATGAAATATGTGGTTAAAATTAATTATTGACTTTGATTTAAATTTTTATTGATTTTTTAACTACTCAAAAAGAGGCTAATTGATATATTATTTTAAATGAAATATATCAATTAATGTCTCTTACACCATTAATTGTTGATCCAATGGATATCCAAGTCCATGTTGAACCTCGCACTTTTCTCCGCAAAGCCACATCAACTTGGCTGGACAAAAAGGTGTAGGGTGTGCCGCAAAGAGTTGTGCTAGATGAACGACACATTTGGCTCTGTTCATCCGCCCCCTATAGGTGGGAGGTCAATGGGCCCCGTTCATCCAAAATAATTCCGCCGCAACAATGACACATCCACATGGTGTCATGTGAGGTCCATAGACTCAACAAGATTTTGAAATTTTTGTTTGTTCGTTCGTTCTTTCATTCTTTTTTTTTAATTTTATATTTTAATTCTTCCCCTTTCTTGAGCATTGTGACTTGCTTCTTCCTTAAAGGCTTATATTTGATTCATATCGATAAATTGTTTATAAACACTAAAGTCACTTTTTATCTACACATGTCTAAAGACTATAAGTACTGCGAGCTTATCTACCACTCAATTCTATAGTTTAAAATTTAAACCCTTTATAAACACTTGCAAACATGCTTGTATTCATTTTTCATTCTTCATTAATATCTAGGGTTTGTCAGTTCCATCAAAACCTAATGTTCACCACTTGATCAATTCGTTAGCCACAAGACCACCTCTCTTCTCATCTCTCAATTCTGATTCACATTTAGTTTTACATTGTTTCAAAAAAATATTAAACCCCTGTTTGATAATTATTATTTCAAAACTCTTTATTTTATATACTCATTTTCAACCACAAATTTATATAATAAATGTTGGAATTAGGTTTAAAGAAATAAATAATTGGTTTAAGTATAAAATCATGAAAAATGTGAAAAGTGAATTTCGTGTCAATTTCGACCAAATATTTGGACTTGATCTGATAGTCAGATTATGAAAATAAATAGATTAATTTGTTCTACTCGTCGAATAGATCACTGTAGTATATTTAAAAACTCAAAATCAATTCCGGAAGAATGAAAAATTGTGATCCAAAGTTGGAGGAAAAATCAAATTTTCTGCACTTAGGATTGTCGTTCGAGCGATAGCTCAGCGCCAGGCAAGCGACAGACTCTGTACTTTTGGCGCTCGAGCGACAGTAAAGACAGCGACCCTTGTCAAACGTTACAGAGTTTTGGAGCGTGTCTCTTCATTCACAACATCTCTTCCTCTATAAATAAGATCATTTGGACGTCCTTTAACTCATCTCAATTATATGCAATAATAGCATATTTGTTTGGCTAGCTGTTCTTGTATTTTGAAGTGCTACAAATACAAGAAGGTAATCGTTGCATTTTGGGAGTTGATTGCCATCATCCATAGGTACCATTGTGGAGTAAAAACGATTTAAAGGCAAATAGTTCAACTTCTACCTCGACTTTGCTTCCATTTTTCTTGGTGTTACTTTGTCTATTTTTGTTGGCATTTTAACTTCCATTTCTTTAATATTTATTTCTCAGTTCCTTGCAGCTACTCCATCCAAATTTTGGTAAGGTTGCTCAGTTCAATTTGTTAAAGAAATCACTCAAATCCATTTTACAAACAAACAATAAATTATTCTACATGTAAACCCAAATTTTTTTTCTACTTATCAATCACACATTTTCTAAAATTCACTATTCAAAACTTTATTTTTGCCAAGTCATCAAACAGGAGCTAAACTTACTTTTTGATCCCACAATAAAAAATGACTAACTGTCGTTGACTGCAACCCGAACCAATTCAAATAGATCGCATGGCTCCTTAAAGGCCTCAGTTTCTTGATATACTTGAGTGTGGATAGGTTCTTGAAAACCTTACATCAAAAAATCAGCAAAGTGAGAGCACGCTGCATGTGCCCAATCTGAACGTGCAAGCTCTCATCACACAAAAGGATCCCACTTACTGGGATTTGGGACCATGAACACCAGTTCCATTTTTATTGCGTGGAATCTTTTCTTCATAATATAGGAGGCAGGTTCTGATCAATGCCATGCAATAAAACCTTAATGTCGGATGCAAAAGCTGAATTTATAATGTTTCATCACTGAGAAACACGATTGTTTAAGAAGCAAGAAATCTGTGGACCATAGAAGCCAATACATAATTTAGGGACACAAATTAAAAGACATTAATTCATGATCAAAGCCAACAACTGGGATCAATCGATTTCGTTTATAGTATGGATATATTAGGCTTTCACATACCATATAGTGGATTTATAATAGAAAAATTGAAAAATTTCTCTACAATATCGACTAAATGTTACTCTAAGATTACGAGTTACTCGTTTTACTCATAGTTTTTGTGTTATTATTGCTCTTGAAAATAAATATAAAACATAGGCATTCCAAGTGAATGAGATAAAAAACAAATAAGAATACACTTTTCCATTTTGCAAGTCAAACCGGGTTTATTCAATATTGTTTGCTTAGGTTCAACTAATACATAAACAAACCAATTACTCCGATGATTTAGTAGACATTCTGTCCCTGCCAGCTCACAAATTTTAAGTTTCTGCTCTAAGATGCGGAATTAATGGTCTCAATTATAATAAATCCCAACAACTGCAACAACAAAATTTAGTTTCTTAGTAAGCAAAAACGACAAATTGTTGAAGCCCACATGCATAAAAAATCCAATGTTGGATGCGATTGTTCAAAAGAAAAACAATTTCTTTTTGCTAAGAAATGATAATAATGAATTGGCAAAGATAGCTTTGATATAACTGGACCAGAAGCTGTACAAATAATGGAGAATCTTACAGATTTATCAGATAGTTTTATACTAATCAGGCAGTCAAAGCTTCTCTCTTGAAACCATTTTGTCCTCATCAAGAGACCTACACACTAAAAATTTTCGTTACACTGATTACAACAAAAATCAAAGCTTGTTCTCAATAAATTTGGGTCGACCACATAAACGTATTGGGCACAAATGGCTAATCGTCTATTATTACATCCCACGAGAATGAATAAAGAAGACGAATCTTGAAACGTACTAGTCAGGGTTGGCTGTCAAGAAGTGTAACTCATAAGACAGTATTGTGCATTCATATATTCCTTTATTTCCAAAGAATCAGTACAGTTACAAGGCTCCTCCATGAACACTGACAAAATATAGTTATCCTTGTCCTTAAAGAAAGCATCGAAAGTTACAGAGAGTATGGTCCAATCTATTCATTGATTCTGAATAGGTTACCTGCATATATCCCACAGCATTATCACGCGGTAAAAAGGCAAAACGAGCCAAAACCAATGAAGTAATAATATCAATTGTTCTGTCAAGAAACTTATATATCTTTAGGCATATGCCGGAAAATCCTTGCAGTGTCGAGTATAGACATTGTCCCATAGAGAAATCCCTCCCTAACACCAAACTTCCTGTACCAGTTTCATGTTAGGGATTAAGCTTTAATAACATTTTAAGAGAGCCATAATTTATAAGGAAATCGAAAATAAATAAAGCAAACATGCAAATGTATAGCGGTTTGCCTCAATGTCGGATCTACTTCCACAAGCCACTGCAGATTTTTATTATAGTGGAGAAGAAAAGTAGAAAATTATCTTCACGACTCTCGTACACTCAAAGCAGGTTCCCTAGACTCCTTTATCTAGTGTACAATATATATGATTTAGAAAAAAAATTGGAAAAGAAGCAAAAAATTAATAAAAGACTGTTTATAATTTTATTGAATGATGACCATGGGTCATGTGCACCAACCACACATTGATTCCTATTTAATAATATAAAAAAAATTAACAACTCTCCACTATTTTTGTTTCTAGTTTTTATCCAAAGATAAGATGACTATCAAATAACAAACTAACACTTTTTATTTTGGAATACACAACTGATTCTATAATGCTAGGTCTTTTCCTTGTCGGACTATCTTTTGATTTGCATTAATTTACACCAAATCTTCTTGATCACTCAAACTCTCTCCATTGATTTTTGAATGTTGTTAGGATATCAATCTCATCACTCCAAGATTTTCGGGTATCCTTATCAATCCTTTGATCCTCATCCTTTTTTGTTGCCAAGCTGTGAGATATTGCTAACAGATTTTATATCTAATTAAGATGCATTTAATTGACATAAGCAGGAGCAAAGAAATACTGAAAGAAAGCCTGATATGAAATTCTATATCGTATTTCAACTCTCGTATCTGCACTACCAACGTTGTTAGAATTATAAACTCCTCAAAGATAAATTAATGAACATTAGAAGAGTCACATCAATATAGAATCAAAGGAGAAATCAATTATCTGAAGATGCTGAACCAGAGATATCAGTTATACCAGAAAAGGCCATTAATCAAGTATCTACTATTCAATTACATGGAACAATCTTTGCCAACTGGTTTCTTCCATTAATCGCTTGCTGAAACTACATTTAGGCACTCCTCTCAACCAACTCTTAGAAAGCATTACTAACATTTTCACACATTATGTCCAGTCTTTTTATTGATAAAAAAGAGTTGATTGAGAAAGTTATCCTTAGCTGCAATTTACTGCAAAGGAAACAGAAGGCACATCGTAAAAAGAGCATTGCCATGTGTTACTTTGCGAAGGTTACTATTAGATTTTATACGCAATAATAGAAAAGTGAAAGAGAGAAATTAACACAAGAATTTATCGTGATTCAACAATGTGCCTACATCCACAAGAAGCGAAGTAGAGATATTTTATTCAATATAAATAATAAAGTTACATCAAGTATATATATATTAACCATAGCCCAGCCCATACAAAACTTTAGGGATCGTACAAGAAGATATCCATGTACTGTACCATGCTCCTAACAGAATTTCGAAAAATGTGAATCTGTGCACTCCGTACCGTTGTCTGTCCACAGGTACTTAATTTTCCTACCCTTCTAGTTTTGTACATCTGCTTTCCACAATCTGAACTTAGCAAAAACTTCTGACTTGTGTTTCATGAAATATACCCAAACTTTTCTAGAGAAGTCATCAATAAAAGTAATGATAAGTTGAGATCTACCTTTAAACAACTCCATCACTGGTCCCCAAATATCGGAATGCATATAATCAAAAATGTCCTCTGTCTTGTACTTTCCTGTCTTGAACTATACTCTAGACTATTTTCCAAGTACACAGCTTGCATAAATCTAACTTGCATGATTTTAGTCCATTCAATAAATTTCTCTTATGAATCTCAATTATACCATGTTCTCCTATATGCCCCGGTAGCATATGCCATAAGAGAGTATTATCTGACTTAGATTCTGCTCCATCACAATTATAGCCCATTTCTTCACTGTCAAGATCCCACACTCTGTCTTATAAGAATAGCCAATAGTGTTTAAAGTACCTAAAGAAATTAGGTTATTTCTCAACCCTGGTACATGCATAACATCATCCAAAATCCTCACAACACCATCGAATATTTTAAATTTTATGGACCACATTCCAATGACCTTACATGATGCATCATTACCCATTAGAACTTATCCAAAATAACCTAGAAGATATGAATCAAACCAATCCTGATAGGGACACATATGATATGAACAGACTGAATCAAGTACTCAAAAATCATGTAATATGTTAGAATTACCTGCAGAGACTGATAGCATGTCTACATCTCCAGAATTCGAATGTCCTTTTGCAACACTATCTGATTTTGAGGACCCATCACATTTCTTTTCATCACTCTGCTTTTTATTTGGATGGTCCTTCTTAAAGAGACTCGTTTGATGACACTTGTAGCACTTAACGTTTCTCTTATTTTGATTCCTGAAATTTGATCTCGTATTCCTTTTGTAAGAACCACCCTTGTTTTTCTTTCTCCCACGATCTTGGTAGCCTTTTACGATCAACCTTTCACCGTGTGAACTTTCGCCGGTATGAAATGTTTGCTAATTGTAGGCGAACAGGGCTGTGTGACTTCCTTTAATTCGAGAGTCTCTTTAACCCATGTCGACGTGATCGCTAGGTGGTCGTACGAAGGAAGAAGAGAGAATAACAATATCATTGTTTTGTTTTCGTCATCGAACTTGATGTCAAGTCACGACAAATCTCTAATAATCAGATTGACACGTTGGTATGTTGAATCGGGTTTGTATCTTTTAGCATTTTCAGCTAGTAGAGCCGCTAATTCAGATGCAGCTTGATCGTGAGAGACTTTTGACATGTAACCACTTTCCAATATTAACCAAACCTCTATCGGAGACTCAACATCCATGGCGTGATACATGATCTTATCCGCTAAACAAAGCCGAATTGTACCATTCGCTTCCATAATTTGAAATTCTCAGTTCCGTTGAACTTCATCACATCGAATTTTGCAATCGAAGAACTCGCTATCTAGACCAGCACTCTGATACCATTTGTTAGATTTTATACGTAATATTAGAAAAGTAAAAGAGAGAAATCAATACAAGGATTTAAAGTGGGTTCGACAATGTGCCGACATCCACAAGAGACGAAGTGGAGATACACGCGCGCGCGCGCACACACACACACAAATCCTATACTTAGCCCATACAAGATTTTAGAGTTTGTACAAAAAAATTATCCATGTAGCGTACCATAGGGGCGTTGCCTTCGTACCACCAACCTATTCAGCGTTTCTGACAAACAGATAGTAAATTAAAACCTAAGAGGCCGATGTTGTCACTCTACTCCGACATCGATCTTTTCTTCCAATAAACCTATGTTCCATTCTATGTTAGCCAAATACACGATAGTTACATACTTTCTAAAGCAATAATGTGGTTACTAACGACCATCATCGTACAAATATTTGGCCGAGTCACAATAGAACACTTATTACCATTCTAAAAAAATATCCATGTGATAGTTATTGAAAGAAAATTGCTCGTTGGAACAAAGTCTGGATTAGGAGGGTCAATGAAACAGAATGTTGCAAGATCAAGAGTAACAAGGACAATGTGAATTCCAAAATTTTTGTCCATTCTTCTCCAGTTCTTATTGAAAAAAAAAAAAAACTTCTTAAAAGGGTTCTTTCCTTGTTCAAAAAAATTTATCAGTTCCAATAGAATTTGAACTATTATTACTTTTTTAGAATTAACATGTTTACTTTTTGAAATTATTGTGTTACGACTCTTTAACTTCCTTTAGTGGAACAAGGTAGTGTTAGCCACTCGTGCAACCTCGTTACCTATAAAAAGAGGTTGTGACTATCTTTCCCGTTTGATCTTCGGCACGAGAGCAAGTAAATGTAGAAAAAGGAACTATATAAGGGAAAAGGATAGAGTGCACTAGTAAGAATTTCGGTAAAAAGGACTTCACCATACCTGACGTGCTTTGGGAGGTATTAAGGGCTTGGTTGAGCCCTCTTTTTTCTTTTTTTCTTTTTTTTTTTTTTTGCAAAAAATGCAATTTGTAAGTGTTATGATGGAGAATGTGTGATTAAAAAATAAGAAAAAATTTTAGATTTACGTGTAATATTATTTTATTAAAAAATGTGGGGTTGAAATGAGGTCAAATCACTATTCAAAAATACATTTCGATGGGGGAAAAAACACTACAACAAAATACCGAAATTGCGACAAAAAAATGTTGTCTAATAAATGGAGGTTTTGTTGCAAAAATAATTTTTTCGACACCAATATGTTTGTTGCAAGCATTGTCGCACTATATGACTCATGAAATGTATTCTACAACAGCTTTCGTTCATTCATCGCACTAACAAACTCACGATACTATTTGTTTGATGCATAAAGTATGAAATGGCAACAATATATTTGTCATCCTAATGTTATCGCAAAGCATATATGTCGTGAAAAATCAAGAAGGCGACAAGTCAATTTGTCGCAACGATTATTCCAAAAAAGTTTTTGCGAAAAGTTATGTTGTTGCGAATATTATGTTAAAGGCATAACTTTTGTTACCTATTTTATTTTGCAACAACACGTGCTCGTTGTGTTATATCTTTAATAATAAGTCATTTGTCGCGAAATATGATTTACAATGTATTAGATATGTTGCATAATATATTTTAAGATATTAAACATTTGTAGTAAAATTTATTATTTAACGAGTGATGTTTTTAATTAAAGTTATGTCGCAATACAAAGAGTTTGTCGCGTCATTATTTGTTCAACGATATATCGTTATTGTCTAATTTATTTCGTATTTATTTATATATATCACATTTTATTTTACAGCTTATAAAATTATTGTGCAAATTATTTATGACAATGGATATTTAGTTATGTGACCAGCTATGCTGGTAGTTAAATTCATTTCGCGACAAGTGTTTGTCAATTCAACGATATACAATTATTGCCTAATTTATTTTATCTTTATTTATGTATGTCGTGGATTCTATTTTAAACATATAATTTTCAATTTTTTGCTTCGCAATTGAAGTGTAACTACGGTACACAGTAATTTGAAAATGTAACCTACTTCATTAAAATTAACTCATGACTTTATAAAAAGAACGCTTCAATAAATTATGGAATGATTCGAATGAACATGGCTAATTGCATGTTGACAAAAGTCTAGTACCTAATATGTTTGAACTCATGTATGTGGAAGAAGAACTAAGAAAGAGTAGATATTACAACTAAAATTTCACTTTGACCTCCAATATAGCTACTTAACATTACCAATAGAAGCTACTGATTCTAAGATACGGTGTACTAGTTGGCAAAATTTTGATACAAACTCCTTTGGACAGCCAAAGAAATAGCAAGCCTCACATGTAAAACTTTCTCAGGACTGTTCAATCTTCCAGCAAGCCATAAGGCTTCCATTGCATGAACACGGCCATGCTGCAGTGAGAGGATTTTGTGGAACACTAGTGAGGGTTTTCTCTCACATTTAGTTTGAAATTGGTGATGATATAGTAAAATTTTAGAGTCCAATAATAGATTGATTCCAAAAGATAATGGTGAAATCTTGTAAATCTCCATTAGCGTGTATTTTGGGAAAACGTTCCATAAATTATGCATGTGTTTAGTCTCCGTTGGGAAAAATGTATTTTATAATAGTAATTTTCTAGAGAATGTGGTTAAAAAGGAATGAAAAATTTTGAATTTACGTATAATATTACTTCATTAGAGAATTTGTGGTTGATAAAAAGATGAAGGAAAAAGAGTTATAATTTGAATGGAAACGGGAGCTTAAGCTAAAATAATTTTTGCTACAGGTTAATTGTAATTTTAGAATAAAAAAAAAAGATGTAAATTACAAATGGATCTATAATTTATATGGGAGTATATGATTTAATTTGCTCTACATATTTTGGGTCTAAAAGGCCTGGCGCCCATTTCCCCTCAAAAATTTTGGCCCAAACGATACGCCTTTTTTTCTTGTCAACAAATCTTTCACATCTAGGCCGACTAATTATTATTTTTAATCTATAAATGTTATTTTCACTAACATTTTATAAAAAATAAATTTTTTTCTAAACATTTTATAAAACTTTTATTAAATAATTTCCTCTTGATAAAAAATAATTATATTATATATTAAAATGTCACATTTAACTAGACGAAAAAATAAACACTCGTTGCAAAAAAAATCAAAGAACATTGCAAAAAGAAGTTAAGACAACAAGCAAAGAGCATTGTAAAATATAATAAAAGCAACGGACGAAATACGTCGTAAAAACTAAACAACAACGTGCATTTGAGCCTTTTGCAATGTATTACATATTGTCGTATCCTTGTACTATACAACAACACCAGAGCCTACAATTGTGAAAGACCTACGGGAAAAAAAAAAAAAGAAAAAAAAAACAATTTTTCTTGTTACGAATTTTTTCACTATCAATAGAATTTTTAGTAACAAATATTACTTGTCGATAAAATTAGATCGTATTGCATCATAAACACTTTGTTGCAAAAAATAAAAGTTTATCGTCATAGGTTTCCCATAAAAAATATTTTGGTACCTTGCTTCTCTCATTTTTTGACGACAATCTTTATTGTTTGTTACGGCTTCTCACATTTCACGACAACTTTTAATGTCGTCTTATAATTATTGGTACCTATTTTTTTGGTATCAATCTTTGTGAAAAACTTAAAAAAAGTGTCGTCCTAAATCTCTTATTGCAACAAGTTTTCGTATATCGTAAAATATGTTGTCGCAAAATCACATTTTTATTATAGTGAAATGAGATTCAGACAAGAACTTATACTTTATAAACAGTCAATTTTGAAAAGTAATTATGAGAAGATAATTAGGTAACAATTCTACTACAAGGACAAGGGTCAACGATATGATTTTATACTTATGAACACTTGACATTTTCTCGTTGATAAATAAAAAAAGTTAAAAAAAAAAAAAAAAATTTGTCAATCAAAAAATGTTACTTCGGAAAATGCTCCTATCATTGATCCCGTTAGTTCAGCATTTTCCATTTTCCATTAGGTAAAGCAACTTCTTAAAAAGAAAAGAGGTTACAAACTTTTTCTCACTTTCGTTGACGGACAACTATAACGTACAAGGGATCTTATCAAACATCAATCAATATGAGAAAATAGGTTCCCAAAAATAGATTATTAACTTAATTTTTTTTTTTTTTTTTTAAGAAAAGTGAGTCTGACATTATTATTACTTCTAGTAATTAACTCAAAATAAATTAGGCAGACGTGAAGTGTAAGAATTCGTTTGATTGTAAAAATAAAATTTAAATGAAAAATAAATAAATTTTAGATAATTAAATTGTCTAAAATTTATTTTATTGAGAATTGTTAATTAATTATGTTTGATTGGTATAAATTTTCACCTGAAAAATATTAAAATTTTGGATCTTTTGATGGTCGTTTGGTTTTATTTTTCATAAAAATTGTTCATTAAAATGATAGAATTTGTTACAATTTGGGATAAAATTTGTTTCCATTGAAAAAAAAAATCTAGAAAAAGTTTTTCCTACAAAAGTTGTGGGAAAAGTTTTTCCTCAAAAATCAAGAAAAATAACCAAAAAGAGGGTTGGGTAGAAAACTATTTATCAAGAAAATTTTACTTATCAAACAAGTAAAAATATGGAAAATCAAAAACTAATTCCTAGTTTCATGGAAAAGAAATACCATCAAATATGGCCGAATAGTTAGACTAGTCTTACATATGCTAATATATTTATAAACCGGATTTCTTGAATCTTTCTTGTATAAAACTCGTTTATTGCAATTATGCTATATGTACATTATTTTTTACATCATCGTTTATAATGTGTCACTTGACAATACACCATTAAACAGTTTTAAAAAATACATTTTTATCTCACAATTTTTTTTAAAACAAAGAGGATATCAAAATCAATGTAAGGAAATGAATATACATTTAGTATTATTGATTTTATTGTCTCTCACGTCACGACTTACTGAAACAAACTGCGAACACCATGAATCTTCCCTATTTCATCTCTACAACACTGAAACAAACACATTTTAAGAGAGATTTGGAATTGCATTAGGAAATGTTTCAAAAATTGTACATCGATCAAGTGACTTTTGAGCAAACCCATATTTCAGAATGGGTAAAGTAAATTTCGTGATAACAAAAAATAAAGAAAACTTAAAAAAGTATATTCAATTTGCAGTAATATATTAGTTACTCTATGCGCAATAAAGATTCACTAGTGGATAGTTGCCAAACTTGCACCATCTAGATGCCACTAGTCCTCAATTTGAATTCACAAAGACACGTGTTCCATCATGCATCCACCAAGTAGAACCATAAACTAGTGGATTTTAACCGGGTCCCACAAATTGATAAGCCCTTAATCTTTAAAATTGTCAAGCCGTCATCCCTTACGTCACTTTTCACATAATTCGATTGACCTAAAACTGGCGGCCCCCAAATCTTTGTATGGACCCACACCAATACCCTCTTCTTCGACATACCCTTTGACTCCTTTGTTTCTCAACTTATACCAAAATAACCCTATTACTCCACCTAATATCAGAATTGCCCCAAAGAACAAGCCTAGTCCCAAGCCTAACCATGTATCTACCTTTTTCTTACCTGCACCCTCGCGCAGCTTAAAATAACCCATCTTGGTCTCATCCCCCACAGCTACTAGGGTTTGCATGGGATAATCTAGCATGTAGCAGAACCCAGAGGAGTTACTGTACAACGCACCCCAACATGTACAGTTCGATTCACATGCATTTTCACATTGTGTTATGGACTCCATTTTCTTGTACCCCATTAATTCTTTATACGGTAACTCTACCCCACTTCTTCGCAGTACTTTGTGTTTGTTGTCATAGGCACGGCAGAGGTCACCGGATATGTGATTTTCCGACGAGACACACCCGCCGGAGATGGGCTCTGTCCGGTTGTCTAGGCAGGAACATCCCTTACCTGGTCGACACAGACCATAGGACCCGCATGAACTAGGCAATTCGCACGGGTCCGATATTGCTTGGTAATCCACGATCCAACTTGAACCGGTCCAGAAATACCCTTTGAGATTCCCATCCGGTTCGATACGGACCCGACGGATCCCGGATATGTTTTGCTGAAAACTGTTGAAGGATTGTACATCGACTGGAGTTGAACCCGTTTGGAACATACCCAAATACCCATCAGACATGAGAATTACGTGTATGGGCCCTTGGCCCTTCACTATAGCTGCCTTAGCCTCTAATGCTTTGTGCTTCAAATATATTTGACCTGGATCCGTGTCCGGGTTGAACTTGGCGTATAACCCGATAAAATTGGATCCCAACCGCATAGAATAAAGTCCATTTGAAGAAACCAGGGCCATGGTACTAGTGAAATTTTGGTTCTCAACAAGGGTATCCGAGGGAAAATCAAAACTTTGCCACAAAATAGCGACTTCACCAAGCTTCTGGATTTGGAGATTCGAGGTGTTGGAGAGCCAAACACGGTCTCCATCCGTCTGAGTTGACCAAAGTACCCCCGTGTGAGGATCAGATAATACAAGGCTGCCATCGAAGAAGAGCTCCGTCGTGTGAGCCCATCTCGGTAAACCTGCCGTTCTGGCATACCATAGTTGTTCTGAAGACTGGATGTGGAGAACAGCTAGGTTGAGCTGGTTTTTATTGACTCGGAGGAAACCCAGTGAGTAATTACCA
>CAIGRN010180189.1:0-10759 GCA_903798345.1 Fraxinus anomala | reverse complement strand
ATTGAATTAGTCAGTTAATTATCTCTTCCCAATACTCATATTTTCTAGATAAAATTAAGGTTATTTTAATTACAGGAATTAATAGGATTTGATTTCAATCCCTGTGGAAAACGACACTCTACTCTCACTATATTAAAACTTGGCACCGTATACTTGCGGTTTAGCAAAATCACGCATCAGTAACCTTGACCCACTCACTAAACATAAGTCGACCCATTAATTAATCTAACTACTTAACTCAAACCATTAATAAATAATTCAATTAATTAATTCTACAAATGTCCCACACTTGTTTTCATTTAGTTCTTGCCTTGTTGTGTGACACATTAAGTTCTCAATCACGACATCGAATGATGAGAATTATTATTTTGATCTAACTAAAATAAGATAAATTAAAATTCTCCTTTCAATTTACCACTATTTCATCTAAATTAATTAATTTACGTTCGTTGTCCCTAATTGATAACTAGCAATTTGCCATAGTAATATATGTGATGGAAAATGTTACATGTGTCCCTATTGATCATTTGCAACATTCACATGATTTTTATCATACCCGAACGATTTTACATTAGTGACTCTTGATAGAGCAACATCCAATATTATCAAAGTATGACTACACTTACATTAGACACTATGATGATATCAAGTCAAATAACCAACTCCGCTATCTAACTTTAGAAATTAAACACCAACACTGAGGTATTTATTCATGTGGAATATCTATAGCAAATCTCCAATATTTTGTTCTCTTAACGAAATATTCATGCCTTCATTTAAATATTACCACATTTTAACTTGTGAGATCAGGTAGTAACTCTATAAGTGAGAAATGATACACATGTGGCCTATTAGCAATAATGATATTCGTATGTCGTTATTACTTACGATCACTGATAGTTAAAAATTCAATAATATGTAACTTGTATTTCATAATCATATTTCCTTGTGATCAATAAATTATTAAGACTTGAATTTACGGATTTTATCAATTTAGTTTATCAGAATAATAATTCAATTAAATAATAGATCTTCCATATATTAAAAGTATCGAGCATATTAAAAGCATTCACATTCTAAAATCGATTGGACATAGAGTATAACAATTATAGTGGTAACGTTTGAACCCTTCCACACCTATTGCTTTCCCCAATTTCAAATGAGATGATTCAATATTGTATTACATACATGGGTTGTTTAAGTCATGCTCCATTTTTTAAAAATTGGGCACATTCCAAGATTTTGATGAAAAAAAAACTTGAACATACGTGTGGAAAATATAATTTAATACCTTGCTTGAGCATTATTTTTAAAACTCAGTTTTTATCAAACTCATTTTCAATGTCATATTAGTTCTATAAAAGAATTTTGCACTTTAATTCAAATCTCCCCTCCCCCCTACTTTTTAACCATAAATATCAAATAAATAAATAAATAAAAATTACTTTTTACAAAATTCATTCTAAAACATGGAGCTCAAACATGGATAAATAAACAAATCTTTCATTGTCTATAACAATATTCAAATATATCATTAATTTTTTATTTTTCATTCAAGTCACTTTCATGCTAACTTTGGTCTAGTTTCTCCATCCATTCTTGATGGTCAACCGAAAAATTAAAAAAAGTCCCACGTTACAATTAAATTAAAGTTTTTTTTTTTTTGGCTAAAAATGCATTTTGGAATAGTAATTTGATGGAGAATGTATAATTAAAAAATAAAAGTTTTGAGTTTGCATGTAATATTATTTTATTGAAAAATGTGTGATTGAAAATAAAAGAAAGAAAAATATATTTTGAAAATAATTAAGATAAAATAAGGGCTTAATCTAATTTTTCCATCCATTCTTGATGGTCAAGCGAAAAATAAAAAATAAAAAAATCCCACGTTACAATTAACATTACATAATGCTTGTTTTTCATTCAAGTCATCCAACTTTTAAGCAAACTTTACTTTCTTTATCTCGTCCATTCTCGATAATAAAACAAAAATCAAAAACCCCCAAGTTACAGTTAAACATAACATAATGCTAAGCTGGATTCTCACTGAAAATAACATAGATCAGGTTAGGAATNTCATCCAACTTTTAAGCAAACTTTACTTTCTTTATCTCGTCCATTCTCGATAATAAAACAAAAATCAAAAACCCCCAAGTTACAGTTAAACATAACATAATGCTAAGCTGGATTCTCACTGAAAATAACATAGATCAGGTTAGGAATTCTTAAAAATATTAGCATTTTCAAGTGTAATTAACACAAGAAGACAGCTCCAATCCTATTAGATATTATTTATTATATTCAAAGATATCTTGCACGTTGTTTGTCGACTATAAAACATTGGGAGAGACTCAAATGACAACGTGCAAACTACTAAGAACATGCATTACATGATTCCATAAACAAACAAGTCACAGGTGTGCAATGAGACTAACAATGTTTTTAATCTAAAAATAGAAAATTTATTACTCAGAAAATGGCTGTTATAATATGAAAAAAAACATAAAAAGGGGTAAATGCATCGTCGATCACTGAATATTCAACAAAAGTGCAATTGGGTAACTAATCTTTAATTTTGAGTAATCAGGACATTCAACTTTAATTTGCATCTAAACGTGATCTCTCAATCTCACCGTCTGTCTAACTAATGTGATATGTGGACATAGAGTTGAAACTAATGAAGGAATGACTTGTATGTTCAGACCATACAATATTCCACATCATCCATCGCAAAACACATATTTATAAATGCTCAAACAAAAAAAAATACACATTCTTTTTGGTAGATACACGTCGTCTCTTTTTTTTTTTTTAACGTCAACGTCAACATAACACATTAGCTAGATGGAGTGATCACAAGTGCACACAAATCATAGTTGCGTGATCTAATCGCTCAAAATAAAAGATAAATGACCTGGTCGCACGTCAATGCATTTAACCCATATAAAAAGCATTTGTTACATCTTACTTTTGGTTGCTTATAATTGGAATATGATGCGTTTGAACTTTGAATGGGAAAATTGTAGTGGAGGCTTCCAATTGCGAGTCTTGCAGGAAGTTCGTCCCTAACCATTTTTTCTTGGTAAACATGTTGCTGACTTTTTAAGTTTGTAACGTGGTGGTATTTAGTGAACAGTTCATGTATATGCTATCTTCAAAAAGGCACGTATGTTACTTGTGGAACACTTTTGATGGATAAAATAGATCAATTTAAAATAATTTATAGAGGAAAAATAAATGAAAAAGGAAAAGAAAGCAGTCCAAAAGAAAACAATCAACATTCTCATAGCCCCTCTAATATCACCACCACCACCACCACCACGTTTTCCACCCCTTGCCTCTGAGTTGCCCCTTTAACTTCTGCCCGCTGACCAACATTCCTGTTTTGGTTACTCTCCCTCGATGACAATGTTTGGTGAGTGGCTTGCGGAAAAGGTCTAAGCAAAGGCACGGAAAGAGGACTTGAATTTTTTTTCTTTTTTTATTTTTTATGTTTTTTTATTTTTTATTTTTTATTTTTAATTAATCTTAAGAGTATAATCATTTTTCTTATCAAATTTAGAGAATCCAAAAAATCAAGTTTCTATAAACTTGAAAGGTTGGCAACCAATATATCAAGAGAAAATTATTGCCCAAATTTAATAAGTTGGGGGTTCTCCACTGCAATTTTCCCTTTGGGCAACTGATTTAACTAACTCTGCTTTCATTTTCCCCTCATATATCTGAGTGTTTTTCTCTCCTGTTTCTTATTCTCTTCCTCTCTATTTTCAAGATTCAACCTGCAAAACACCAAGAATCAGAAATTAATCTTCTTACTAGTATCTCAACAGAAAAAAGAAGTTAGTTTCATGGAACCAGTGAACAATAAAGAACTACATAGAGCGGAATCCGTAAAATGGATTCTGGAGAGCATTGAGATTGATAATATGGCTGATGTCCCGTTAATTGAAGACGAAAAGATGGGTCCTATACACAAATTTACAAATCAAAAATCTTTGGAGAAAAAAGCAAGCATGACTAGAAAGAGGAACCAAATTCAGGATAATGTTCCTAGGATGGGAAGAACGGAATCTGGCGCAGTTCGAGGACTTAGAGGCCTACGGTTTCTTGACAGGACAACAACGGGGAAGGAAGGAGATGCATGGAAGGTGGTTGAAAAACGTTTCAATCAACACACTGTTGATGATAGGCTGTTTAAGGACAAATTCGGAGCGTGCATTGGTATTTTCTTCAAGCCTAATTTCCTATAAATTTGACATATGTGTTGCCTGTGATTTCAGTTGGTGGTGAAAATTTCATTTTGTGATTTACAAGGAATGGGAGACAGCAAAGAATTTGCTGCGGAGTTGTTTGAGGCGTTGGGAAGGCGTAGGAACATCAGGACAGAAAACGGGATTAATAAAGAAGAACTAAGAGCATTTTGGGAAGACATGACAAATCATGACCTTGATACTAGGCTTCATATTTTCTTTGACATGTAAGGATTCTGAGACTTTAAGGAGAATAAGGATTCTGCCCTCGAAATAATTTTGATTGATGAATTTATAGGTGTGACAAGAATGGCGATGGAAAGCTATCCGAGGACGAGGTTACAGAGGTGAGGCCTTTTTAAGTCCTTTCTATTCTTCTTCTTCTTCCACTTGTATGGAATCGAACCTTCTTGACATTGTTATGATTTAAGGTTCTAGTAATGAGCGCTTCGGCAAACAAATTGTCAAAATTCAAGCAACATGCTGCAACATATGCTGCTTTAATCATGGAAGAGCTTGATCCTGATCATCAAGGATTTATAGAGGTGAAGATTTTTTTTTTTTCCTTTTGCTATTTTCTTAGCTGAGTCTCCTCTTCTCCAGTTCTTATAATCTATTTTCGACAGATGTGGCAACTTGAAGCTCTGTTAAGGGGAATGGTTACCTCGGACGAAGGCAAAAAGTACATAAAGAAAACACAATCTCTAGCGAGAACTATGATCCCAAAACAATACAGAACACCAGTAAGCAAATTCGTATCAAAAAACTCTGAGAAAGTACATGAGAACTGGAAGAGAATATGGGTACTCACCTTGTGGTTTTGTATAAATCTTGCGCTCTTTACTTGGAAGTTCAAACAATATCAATTGAGGAGCTCTTTCCAAGTCATGGGTTATTGTGTCTGTATTGCCAAGGGTGCTGCCGAGACTCTTAAGTTTAATATGGCTCTAATTCTTCTTCCTGTGTGCAGACGAACTCTTACAAAGCTCAGAGAAACATTCCTCGGTACCTTAGTCCCATTCGATGATAACATTAACTTCCACAAGTTGATCGCATTAACAATTGTTGTAGGAACCTTTCTTCATACTAGTATGCACTTGAGTTGCAATATTGTAAGATTGACATCTTGTCCAAACAATCAATTTATGGCTATTTTTGGACGTGACTTCAACTATCACCAGCCGACTTATTTAGAAGTCCTTGGCACCATCCCGGGAATTACTGGAGTTGTGATGATAATTCTGATGATTTTCTCCTTCACATTGGCAACACATTCATTCAGGAGGAATGTCATCAAATTGCCATGGCCTTTTCACCATTTAGCAGGATTCAATGCCTTCTGGTATGCACATCATCTGCTGGCCCTTGTTTATGTCCTCTTCCTCTTCCATGGTTACTTCCTATTCCTCACCAGAGAGTGGTATAAAAAAACGGTATGTAGGCATAATGTCGAACCAAGTAACCAAATCTTCGCGTCTTTTGCTGAAGGAAAAAAAATACGTCTTTTTCCAAACAATTCTATATGCAGCCTCACAGTTACCTGAGAGCTGATGTTGAACAATGAATTCTCTCTGCAGACATGGATGTATATTTCTGTACCAATGCTTGCCTACACCAGTGAGAGAATCCTCACCCTTTATGATCGAAATTACAGGGTCGACATCGTTAAGGTTGTTATGTGTAACTTTACATTGGTTTTTCCAAATGCATACCCATGAATTTAAATTCATCCCTTTTTAACTTGGGATTTGCAGGCTGTCATATATACAGGAAATGTATTGGCACTATACATGAGCAGACCTTCAGGATTCAAATATAAGAGTGGAATGTACCTCTTTGTCAAGTGTCCAGATATATCAAATTTTGAATGGTAATCAGAAATCATCTCAGTTTGTATTTTTAAACTAGCAATATCATTGCTCAAGAACTGTATATTGGACTAAGTGAGCTTCTAATTATACTGACCACTCATCCCCTCGACTGCGGAAGCCCATGAGGCGAATTTTTCTGGTCTATATTTGGTACTACATACATGTTTATGCTCCTAATATCCCTACTTCATAAAGGATTTTAAGAGGCCCTTTTGTATGTGTGAGAAGCATGAGATCACCTTATGCCCTTCTTCATTATAGTTTCCACCTGCACCAGTAAACTTGACGTAGCTCACTTTGAGGGTGAACCACTATATAAATCAGTGTTTCTGCTGTGCTTACTTTCTGATTTGTTTCTGCCTATGATTGTTCTAGTAAGTAGAAAATAGGCCTAATCTGTGTAACTTTGTGTAGGCATCCCTTCTCTATCACTTCTGCGCCAGGCGATGACTACTTAAGCGTCCACATACGTACACTGGGAGACTGGACAACAGAACTTAGAACGCGATTTGACAAGGTGATAATATCTTCTTGCACTCACTTAACCAAGTTCCTTATATGTTAAACATGACTATTATGGCTCTAAGAAGGAACACACGAATGCAGGCCTGTGAACCTCAGTGTACACAACCAAGAAAGGGAAACCTAGTAAGAATGGAAACAAAACCATATTCAGAAACACAACATTCACAAGAGTAAGGAATTTGTCCTGGCAATGGTTCTTTTTAAAATTTTGCACAATTGACATCATATCTAGTAATTTTCATCTTCGAGCCAGATTTCCCGAAATCCTGATTAAAGGACCTTACGGTGCCCCAGCGCAGAATTACAAGAAATATGACATTCTACTGCTAATTGGTTTGGGGATTGGAGCAACCCCATTTATCAGCATCATTAAAGATATCTTGAATAATGAGGCTGAATCTGTAAGCACTAAAGCATGTTGATTTTCATTATTATACACGACGAATTAATGTATGAACAGAATCAGACGATCACAGGGAAGGACAGATAGTCAATCATTTGATAAGAAAGGTCCCGAAAGAGCATACTTTTATTGGGTGACACGGGAACAAGGATCCTTCGATTGGTTCAAAGGTGTCATGGATGACATTACAAAATATGATCATAATGTATGCAGTTTTACTGTTTCTCCAATGAGAACAATTAAACCTGAAACATTTTCTAATGTTACTTTTGAATGTTGCAGCAAATAATAGAAATGCACAACTATTTAACAAGTGTGTACGAGGAAGGAGATGCTCGATCAGCTCTAATAGCAATGGTTCAATCTCTACAACATGCTAAAAATGGAGTCGATGTTGTTTCAGAAAGCCGGGTATGAAATGACATGAAGTCCACTTTGAAAATTTTCAATTTAATGATATACATGCTTCTAGTTCTAACTCACAACTGCAACAGATAAGAACACATTTTGCAAGACCAAACTGGAAAAAAGTCTTCACGCATTTGGCCACAACACATCCATCTTCGCGGATAGGTAAGATATATCAATTCATCTCAGCTGTGTATTATCATATGATTAGTTCTTCATATACCCATGTCAGAGGAGATTCAACCCCAGGTAAGTGAAGTGGGTTGCCTAAATGTACTTACGTGGTGAAAAACGTATGTTCTCTAAAAACTAGATACGAGACTAATTACTTGATCAATAGATTTGATCTAAATGATACATGGACGCATTTCAGGTGTTTTCTACTGTGGAAGTGCAATACTTACCAAGCCAATCAACCAGCTTTGCCAAGAACTTAGCTTGACTTCATCCACCCGCTTCCATTTTCACAAGGAAAACTTCTAAAACAGTGAATCCCACAGCTGCAAGCTCATGTTGAATCCAAATCTGTTCGGTTTCCCTATGCTTTCCATGTATATAGCCAGGAACGATTTTGGGAGTGAATACTTTTACAATACTTGCATTTTAAAGAGCTACATTATTGAACTTTCAGCCTTGTTTTGTTACTTCTACAAGTTATCACCCTTAGTATTTACATCATTCTTGTATAAGCATTAAAGAAAGTCACGAAATATGGATTTTGAAACCTTATATTTCATATCTATTTGACTCATTCTTTCGAGAAACTTATGAACCACTCGATTTTTTTATCTTAACACGTGTCCATTTGAAGAATGAATTCAGATCGATGTTGATCTTAACATATCTACTACTTGATCTTTAGACTTCTCGTAAACAATATTAATGTTATTCTTCTTCAGGTGAACAAGTTGGAAGTGATATTGCACATTAGAGGCTGTACTTCTCTTGCATGCAATTGAATTTTTAGCTAACAACTAGAGAAGTGCATAAATAAAATTAGAGGTTTCAAATACGATGATTGTTAAAATTTTACATAATTGAACAAAAATATTGTATCTGATATTCTATTAGTACAATGAGATTCTCAACCAACTCCAACAAAGCTAATAACAATAATATTCCAACCGAGCAATATAAACACAAAAGTAACTCAATCGCATGAAGCATCGAAAAATCATCCATCCAATTTTTTTGAAACTAGAAAAAACAAGAGAATTAGAATCTAGTTTCAAAAAAATATTTCTAACTCACTCATCACCACTACCACCCCTCTTGTGCAATCAGGTGGCATGTGTAGGGATTTTTGATGAAATAATTTGTCGAAAAACTAAAATAAAACACAATCATAGAACGTAATCAAAATATAAACGCAAGTACACCAAGTTGTTGACCCTTTGCAGCCAATAGGCCTAGTCTGGGTGCTTAGGGACTGTAGCCCGTTCCATATAGTGCAAAATAGCCTTCGAAGAGAGAGTTTAGTGTACATCAAACCACTCAAAAACTCTGGTTTGATCATCTCTCTCTATGAGTCTACAAAACCAAGACACAAATCCTTCACAACAATCAACCCTACCAATCCTGACCAAACCTTAGAACAACACAACTTCACACAGCCTAGAGTTATTGTAGCTGGACAAATATTACAGGATCAATCACAAAAATAGAGTTACACTGGGATTTTAACCCAAAGAAGAAGAAGCAAGAAAACCTTCCCAAAACGAAGAGTCTAGAGGGAAACATAAGAGACAATGGAAAAATCAAAAGTGCCGCTACGGTAACCGTTCAACCTAATTAAATGAAGCATTTATACCAACAATAAATCTTAGCCATCCATTTGATCAGATGGTTTATATCCTTCCTCAACTAGCACAATCCATGTCGTAGCCAATGAGCCATTTAGAGGTTGCTACGTGGGCCATCGATAATCCAAATAATCAGACAAGGCAAATTTCAGAAATAACACCAATTTAATAGTGTTTTGAGAAGCACACACTTTCAATTCTTCACCTTGGTTCTCAATAAAACTTGTTGCGTTTTTTATATCGCAAGTGTATGATATCGTAACAAGTAATATAGTGGACCTTTGAGTCCGGATTATCGTTCCCACGAGAACTATACTTTAAACTTTAATTAGATTTTTCTAACTTTTATTTGATGCAAGTGTATGATATCGTAACAAGTGGTATAGTGGACCTTTGTGTCCGGATATCATTCTCACAAGGACTATAATACTTCAAAACTTAATCAAATTTTTCTAACTCCTATTTGAAAAAAGTAAGTAAATAATTATGATAGTTGTGATTATTTTTCCAAACTACTCTTAGCGAATTGAAAATATAAAAACATTGCAAACAACGGTTGATTGAATATTCAAATATGTGATGAATATTATGTCATAATAATTTCATCTATTAATTACCTTAATTCTTAATTCAAGATTCAAAACCTAATGTAGCGTTCATCCATTTGATCACATGTTTTATATCCTTCCTTAGCTAGCACAATTCATGCCATAGCCAATGAGCCATTTGGAGGTTGCTACGTGGGCTATCCATAATCGAAATAATCAGCCAAGGCAAATTTTAGAAATAGCACCAACTTAATAGTGGTTTGAGAAGCACGCACTTTCAGTTCTTCAACTTGGTTCTCAATAAAATATGTTGCAATTTTTTATATCGCAAGTGTACGATATCGTAACAAGTAGTATAATAGACATTTGAGTCTGGATATCGTTCCCACGAGGATTATATTTCAAGACTTAATCAAATTTTTCTAACTCATATTTGAAAAAAGCAAGTAAATAATTATGATAGTTGTGATTTTTTTCTCTCTTAACTAATTGAAAATATAAAAAGATTGCAAACAACGGTTGATTGAATATTCAAATATGTGATGAATATTAGGACATATAAATATAAAAAAATTGTAAATAATGGATGATTGAAAATTTAAAGATGTGATGAATATTAGGACATAACAATTTCATCTGTTAATCACCTTAATTCTTAATTCAAGATTCATAACCTAATGTAGCGTTCGATCCTATTCTTCAATTATATTCAATTTACCTCTCTCGAGTTCTCATGGAGCCTATCTAACTAATTAAATTTCATATCTCTATGTGAATCAACTTTAGTTAAACGAAATACTAGTTCTAAGAATTCATATTATGGCCGCAATAATTAGTATAGGTTTCTCTACATGTTATACTAATTTACCGAATTTTACTATATAGTCTAAATCTGAAACTCACCACTCGATTCGTAAAAAATTCACAAAATAATCAAATTAGTGATCAAATA
>CAIGRN010180188.1:0-11501 GCA_903798345.1 Fraxinus anomala | reverse complement strand
TTTAAGTATATATTAGTAACTTATGAATACGATGCAAGTCTGAAAATTTAAGTAATGCTCTGTGATAGTACTAGAACCAAATCAAACCAAACCAGAACCAAATGGTTCGGTTTGGTTCGGTTCCGCATCTTAAAAAAAACTATTTGGTTCCATTATAAAAAAAATCATTGGTTCATGGTTCGGTTTGATTCTATTGGAACCAAAACCAAATGGAACCACGTCCACCCCTAGTCGAGATGTTGTTTGTAGAAGATATCCTTCACAAGAGATTCCAATCACCTTGAAAATACATTGCAATAGGAGGTGACGTCTTGCCTCAAAAGTGCCACTTCAAATAAGGTGCTATCACTTTCGGACGAGGTGCCCAAATTACCTTGCCCAATTGCCCAATCAACTCGAAGGGCACATGTAAGGGCGAGATAAGGAGGAGTGCGGACCTTGCATGACATCTTTGTACAAAATATCTTTTGGTCGAGATGATATTTATAGATGTCCTTCAGGAGATGTCAATCACCTTGAAAATATACTGCAATAGGAAGTGACACCTCGCCTTGAAAGTGCCACTTCAGATGTGGTGCTTTAGCTTTAGACGAGGTGCCCAAATTACTTCGCTCAATTGCCCAACCACATTGAAGGGCACATGGAAGGATGAGGAGAAGTACAGTATGGACCTGACATGGCTTCTTGCTTTATCTCTGCTTAGTTGGAGTTCACGTGATGTGCCTCGTAAGACTAGGCATGACAAAGTATATAGAAGAAGAAATACATTTAAATTTGTCTCATAAGAATATTCAACTGTACTTTGTAAATCATACTAATAAGTTGAAAAGGGTATTAAGAATACCAACTACTACAAGGTCAATAGGTGTTGGATTGTGTGCACATATAATATAGTTTCGCTGCAATAAAATGATAATTTTATAATAAATAAATTATGTGTTTATTTATTTAATGTTATTGTATATAATATTGAGCATGCGACTAAAAGTCCAAATGATCACTTGTGATAATATAAGTTTGGTATGGTCCAATTCTCAATTTCACCCCTCAACGAACAAAATTGTCTCCAACAAAGACTTGAAATTTATATTGGTTTTAATTCACCATGCATTATTAGATACCTTGAACCTTTAACGAATAATTCATTTATTACATTTTTATAGATTGTCATTTTGAATGAAATGACTTTTTGGAATTCAGAAGGGGTAAAATACATTCTCAAGAATAACATAAACTTTCTTGAAATGAAACAATTCTTTTTCACTTGATCACCATAATAATCATTATAAGTAAGAGGTTGAAAAATCATTCACTTTAAAAAGTTTCAAATCAATTTCTTGATGTATTTGTTGATACAAGTAAAGTGATATAGTAATATGTGCTAGTAGAAAATACTCCAGGAAAACTAATCTCCGTATAGGACAATCTACCATAGCAAAAAATATTAAATACGCCATAGGCGTGATCAACTAATTTTTGCCGAACACTCAATACCTCTAAAAACAAATACAAGAAAAAAAAACCAACTAAAAACTTTAAATGAAATAATAGTAAAAAATATTGATCAATCATATTCTAATAAAGTGATTTTAATATAACCAGAAAAGTCCCCAAAAAATGAGATTTCAATAAATTAATTGTCATTCTCGTAAATTATGGTAGCAAAACAATATTTTCATTGGACAATATATTTGCCTAATGTTGCTCTCGTACAAAATGATAATCATGAACCACAATTTCTTAAAAAACATTCAAAATAGAAATGATTGATCGAAAATTAAAAGGAACCATATTGGCATAGTTGAATTCCTTTAAAAATGCACAATGTTTGGACATATAGTTTGAACCCTTGAAAGTGTAATCCATGTAAGATACAAGTTATCTTTGTAAGAAAAATAAATGAAAATAACAAAATTATTATAAACAAAATTCAACTAATAGCTTAAGGTTTCTCTTAAAGACCTGAAATCGATTATGAGAAATGTATTCTCGTGTAATGGACACCATAATATTTAGATTTTTAATTAGTTAAACCATGTCAAAAAGGCTTAACATGCGCCTTATGGATGTAATCTTACATGATTCAATTATAGTGCCATATGCACAAAAATTCGTGAAGGACTTAAAGTGCCAGACGTAAATGATATATGCTCCAAAGCAATGTTCTCAATTAAATTGTAAATGTAATTACAAATTGAAACAATTTGGACGTATGTGATATAACCGCCTTAGTGAATACTTTTGAAGGGGATTATAAAAATGGTGATGTCGATCCATGTATTTTCATAAATAAAGTAAATATTGGATTTAGAATTGTGAGAGTTTATGTTGATAATTTAAATTATGTTGGAACTCTTAAAAAGCTCAACAAAAAATGTAGATTATTTGAAGAAGAAAAATTGAGATGAAAGATTTGAGAAAAAAATAAAAATCTGTCTTGAGTTGCAAGTTGAACATTTTCTAGAATGATTATTTTTTTCATTAGTTTTCGTATACATTAGAAGTATTAAAATAACGTTAAATAAATAACGCATATTAATTGGCATCACCTATTATCGTTGGATTACTTGATGTGAAAAATGATCAATTTCGTCTATTTGAAGATAAAGAAAATATGCTTGGTCATGAAGTACCATACCTAAGATCAATTCGAGCATTAACCAATCTTGCAAATTGCACTCGATTAGATATAGTTTTTATTAAATCTGCTTACATGAAATAGCTCTTCACTAACTCAAATATATTGGAGAGGTCTCAAACACATTTTCTTTACCTAAGAAGAATCATTGATATGAGTTATTTTAATCACAAAAATTAGGTCCTTCTTTACTAGGATATGAACATTAATGTAACTTTTTATTTCGCGTAAAGCTAAATCACAAACATGGCATGTATGTATACATGGAGGAATGTATCATGGTCCATGGAGATTTATGAAACAAACATTGACAGCAATATCTTCAAATTATTTTAAAATTATTACAATCAATGAAGCAAGTAGAGAATGTGCATGGTTGAGGAACATAATCTATCATATCCAAGTATCATGCGAATTTGTTTTAACAAAGAATATTCCAATAATATTGTCTGAAGACAATGCATCTTGTATTATACAACTCATAGAAAGCTATAATGTAACACGACAAAATACATCATATTTCTTCAAAATTCTTCAATATATTATGAGCTTCAGAAGACTAGTAATATCGATATTCAACAAATTTGCTCAAGTGATAATGTAGCCAACTGATTTACGCAAGTATTATTGGCATCCCCATTCAAGAAATTGGTACATGAAATGAAAATGCGTCAAAAAATTTACGATGATATCAGAGAAAGTAGCTATATTCTTTTTTATTCGCTCTTGTTTTGCCCGTTGGATTTTTCTCATGAGATTTTTTAATGAGACCACCTTAATACTTCAAATTCTTTTACAATTAATTGTACTTTTTTTCCTTAGCTTGATTGTTTGTTCCCTTTAAATTTTTCCCAGACAAGATTTTTTGGAAGGCATTTGTTGTATAGATAGTCATTTAATAGGAAGTGTCTCAAATTAATTGTTATATGTAAATTATTATTGTATCTCTGCAGCAATAATTCTTACGTACAAGTATAGAATTTTACTTTTCATATAACTAATGGTGCATCGTGCATTGCACGATTACAGTTATTTTTTTTAAGTGATATTGTTAAAATGAGAATCCATTTTAGAATATATAAACATCTAATGATATACATTGAATAATGTGCTTTCTCATTCGTATCCACTACCATAGAATCTGGAAGTACATAGTTTCTTTAGTTTGCAAGCATATACATTAAAAACAGGCACATATATTATAGAGAAAACCTACTATTACAGAGTATTTGTAAGCAGTGCAGGATTATAACTTATTATCCAACCAATAATTCCATTGCATTTTTTGTTCACATATGCACCTAATAAATTCACAAGTTCCAATCTTAAGATCATGTAGTAGATATATTCATTCCTGTCAATTTTATTCCGATGCTTATATTGCCCAAGAAAGAACAGAAAATACACCAAAATTCTCGTCCAACATTTACGCTGCCAAATCAATACAATAAACAACCTACACAGAAAAATAATTAAAATGTCAGTTTACCTTTTCCTGATATCTCAAAAATTCAATAGAATGCAAACAATTCAAGAATTGAGAGAGTCTTTACTTAGACTTCACAACAGCTAAGAGTGAAAAAGATTTCATACATTTCATTACTTTATATACATTACCATAATACACTGTGCATACTCAACATACAAATGCAGTTTCCAAAAACTAAAATGCAGCTCATGTCATGCATAAGTTGTAATATGGTCTTATACAAAATAGTCATTTAGTAAAAAAAGACTTTCAAAAACAACTTTTTGGTTGTTTCTCATTTGCCCATGTTGCTGCCACAGTTTTTGCAAAACGATTCCTAGCATTTGCATTTAGTAAAAAACAAAAACAACTTAGTTGCTACTTGAACTGTTGAAGGCATGGGACAGTTACTTTGTTGTAGTGATGATGTTGTCATGTTAATGAACTGCATTCCTTTCATCTCTAGGAATGTCGGATGATATCATCTTGTATTTTTTCGGTTGCTCAATAACTTCTATTTCAAAGACCAGATTTCTTTGTGCAGTAGGTGGGAATTGTTGACTGCTTTTAGAGAAATATGTGCAATTGAATGAAGTTTTGTTCTTCGCGTCATATGGAGACACTATTGGAGATGCTTCTTCAAGTTCATGGTTGTCATCAAGAATATATATCACATCGAACTTCGGTTGGTTAGTTTTGGATCGGGGTTTCCTAGTTTCATGTAAATGAAGTAGTCTTCCATATAGTTGGACTTATGAGCACCAATGACATGATCTGGCTGTATATAAAATATTAAACAATATATTATCAAGTTATGCAAGTGGGGAAATTTGTTGAATGTAATAAATAATACATAGAAACTTTACCATTATACTATCTTTCATTATTTTCTTAGTTGGAAGGTTCAAGAACTTTTCGACCACATCGCCGAATAATGATGCAGTAATGTTGCCAATGTGATCTCTACTATTAACACTACACCTTGCTCTGGGGAAAAAATTTCAATTTAGTATTAAGCACAATCTGAATTTTACTGAAATTAAACTATATAAAGAATGATTTTTTTGTTACATAGTAATATATCTATCATTATTACCTTGGAATTGCTCTTGCATGCATGTACTTGCAATAATTGCAAAGATACATTTCATTCAATTGAGCAAAGGACATCCAACCACAAGTGTCACATGTCATACCAAAGTGATTGAGTTGTTGTCTTTATTTCTACCTTACCCCTTATCCAAAATGGTTTGCGCTGAAGTAATTACAAGGAATGTTAGCATATTTTTTATTATTGAAAATCTGTTTTTGCAACCGGGAAAGAATTCTAATGAAAGAGATCAGTTGTATAGTTTCAATTCTATTATTTAATATACTGTTGATGTGTTTTCTGAAATATTTTTGATGTAGATGATTTTATTCTTCAGAGGAGGTGGAATAGTAGAAGTGTTCGATAAATCATACGTCTTTTGAGTCATCATCTCAGTCAACATTTCTTTGTTTCTTTCCATCCTTAAACAGTAGGCAATGATAAGTGAAAAAATATGTAAACAATCAAATAAAATAAAGTCCTAGGAAATGAGTAATGGAATTTTAAAAAAAAATTATGAATAACAAAACAAGTGTACTAACAATTTTCTCAGTTCAAAAAGTTTTTCAAACTTTGTGTCTATGAAGATTGAGCTGTTTACTTTTGTGGACAACGATATTCCTATTGAATATATTACAATTATGTAGGCAAATTAAAATTTATTTGTAGCACATAATCTGTTAAAAGAAACGATTAAATTCTAAATTTATTTACCTTTGAATGATGTCACCTTTAAATGGTTACCGACAATCATTGGTTTTTTTTATAAGGTAGTCAATAATCTCAACTCCTTCATGGTCTATAAAATTGTGTTAATATAATTGCTTGTAATCTACATATGAAATTATAAAAAGTTTAATTAATTTCGATAGTTAGGAAATTATTGGTCTGTGTTTAAAAGTTTAACTTGATGTATACTTAACTTTCATTGACAAGAACAATGTCTTGGACAGTTGAATCTACATTTGTGTTTGGAATTTTTTGTTTTGGACGAACATTGACTGCAATACCTACAAATGTTGCCAAAAGAAAAATCATTAGTTTTCTGTGATGTCCATTAGTGTGAAAGTATAGTTGTGTAATGAATACATTTGTGGTAATAGTTTGATTTACCTATTTCAATGTCCATTCTATGTACTTGTAAAGTTTATAAAATGTTGTAAACTGGAAACATGACTCCACAAGAGGGATGTGGTCTTCATTTATTTCTTCTATCCGGGTTGAACCACTAATTCTCCATTGTGTATTTCCACAAGTCGATCTAAATCGTTTATTTGTTTGTTTCCCGTATGCATTTGAGATCAAGTATGTCTTTGATGGTACCAATGTATTTTCAAGAGCTTTTATGTTTTGAGCAAATATAGTAGCTTGGACTTTGTTTTCCTACATGAGTCATTAATATGTAAACATAAGATAAAATTTAACATAGTAAAGTTATTTTCAAATTTAAGTATATATGTAAAATAAAACAAATAAGTTTAAACAATTTAGTGTTAAAATGCACAGTTTGATGTATGGTAATTTTGAACACATGGTTTTATATTTATTATTTCAACTTCAAAATAAAAAATTTAGTTCATATGACACGAACTTTGAAGAAGATATGAAGGATTTTCAGAAAGAAATCAACCAAAGTTGGATTAATGATTACATACTATTAGACACAATCTTGTAACTCTTTCATATAAGAACAAAAATGACCATGTTCTTTCATTAATTGGAGTTTATGTTAATGGGAAAAAGAAGAGTAATAAATTGTAATACAACATTCAATTCTAATTGAAGAAAGAAAAAAAAATCAAAAGTCAATAGTTTTTTATCTCACAAATACATGTCTTGATTGAGTTGATAGTACAAAAGAAAAGAAGGAAATCTATGATGCATCAAATCTGAATTACGTAAAATGTAGTAGCTACAGATAAGTTGGAGCAATTGAAGGTGTTAAAATGTGCAACTTAATATAGGATTATGGATATATGCAGAAGAAAATTTCTGTAGAAAACTTATAGCAGTATCCATTAACCGAAGGTACTGATACATGGTACAGTTTCCAAATTACTTATTCGTAAGAGACCATGCTGCTTTGTAAAATCAAGGCTGCTTTCTTTTTTCTATACTATATACTATACTATATATACGTGTGTGTCTGTGTGTGTGTGTTTGTGGAGTAGTACAACTGTAGAGTACATAGATGAATAGACAGATAAGTGAAAAAGTACAATCTTCAGATTAGCTGTCAGGCCATGCTTTTACTGTAAAAGTAGTATGATATGGTATGGGGTTAGGTTGACTATATATATAATATTTACAAGTAATATGATATGACAAGAAATTAAGGACATCCCTATAAGTTTAAAAATACATATAAATTAGTAAAAGTGCTAGCTATTTGACACGGTAAAGATATTCAATTTTTATGAATACTTAAAGAAATTTATATTTTTTTTTTGACCAAAATTGAAACAAGATAAACACAAGCAAGGAAATGATGTGATGAAATTTAAGCAATGGAAGTAGTAAAGGTATTTCGTGTTGTAATGCAAGAAGAGGCCCCTGTTTCGTGTAACGAAACCAATAATTTCATGTATCAGTCGTGATGATGACCTAGAAAAAATAAATCAAAATTTGAATATGTTCAAACACAAGTTTAATGCCAGAAATTTCAAAGACTTAAATTCCTATTATTATAAATCATATTGCAAAACATATATCATAATAAAATTGAAAAAAAAAAATCAATATGAAAAGTTTATAACACCGTGATTTTTCAACCAAGTATCATAATGATCTGTAGTTATGACTAAATTGATGAAGAAAATAAAGTGTGCAGAGCAAGAAATGTTACTTGTTTATCTAAAGGTTAAATTTGGTAAATCATACAGGTCAAAGGCTTATTCTAGAAGATAGTGCCAATTTAAAAAAACATATTCAGCTGCAGATAGAGCAAACTTAAAACCGAACCGCATTACAGCAAACAATGCTACCTACACATCTGTGATTGTTGATGCTCTCAAAGAATCCAAAATCAAATAAGTATTATGGGTCAATTTGTGCACCTGCAAAATCACACAATAACGCAAATCAGATCTCAAAACGACTAAAATATATTAGAACACTATCCATACAAAACCAATTTTGGCCTAGAAAGCATTAAAAATCTCCAAGAATACTAACACAAATTAGATCTCAAAATCAATGTGTATATGAGAATTGACTACATGTCTGTTGATGAAATTTGCCATTATATTATTTTAGGGACTAAGTTTTCTTAAAAAAAAAAAAATACAATCAGTAAATAAACTAAGACATAAATTTTCACTACCTATATAATATGATTAAGCTCTAAACATATTCAGTATTTTATTTATTTGGAAAATATCCATGAGTGAGATGAAATGTAAATTGCAGTATACCGTAATAGTAATATATACAAAACTCTAAATGAAAAAAATGCTTTGCTAGTGTTTCGTTAGGCATAAATGCCGCCACAAGCAATCTCACCTTCCCTTGTAGCAACAAACTATCAAATTTAACAATCGGATTAAAGATCAAAGGGCTAAGGTTAGAATGTCACTAGAAAAATGAAATTTTGGAGGAAATTGCACCCATTTTAATGGTAGCACAACACAAAGAAACTAAAGCAATTAAAGTAAATGCTCAACAAAACAAAAGTAGAAATGACGGTTAGTAAAAATTGTGGCATTGCATTATAATGAAGGAATTTGCTTATCAAGAAATTCAAAAATTCAATTTCTTCTAGTTTTTTAAGAGATCCATTTGCAAAAACATGACTTGTCTGAAACATTACAGTTGATTTTTAGGAATTTCTTGATGTATTTAGGAACTTGAGATTCAGTTGGTTTTTTTACAGTTCTAATAACAGATTTCATGAATCATGATTTTACAATTTCTAAATATTACACGAATCTGTTCATTTGACATTCCGTGAGTAAACAAAATTGAAAGAGAAGAAAACTGAACAAAAATCACATACTCAATTTTTTTTTATCTACAGTACTCTGCGTCTTCCATCGTCGCCGTCTCCAGCTCCAATCTCCAGGTGAAATACATCCCCGTTGTAGCGATAATGAAAAAGAATAAAAGATCGGTGATTTTACCAAAAGCTAGCGTACTTAAAGAAGAAGAACGAAAGGAATTCCTCTTCCATTTTCTTAGGGTTTATGTGAAATGAAATGTAAAGAGATTGATATGTAAATGAAAATGAGATTGAAATTTACGTTAAATGAAGAATCAATGTAAATGAAAATGATATTGAAGTTGAAATTCATGTGGAATGAAGTATAACATGGATCAAATTTCAAGATATTTTAAAGTGCTGTTTAAGGCATGTTTGGATGTCATTTTTACAAAAAGTATTTAAAAGTTGATTTAAGTCATGTTTGGATGCCCTTTTAAAAGAAAAGTATTTTAAAGTAGTGTAATTTATAAAATGTTAGAACACTAATTTATTTTTATATATATGACATCAGCATAAGGTGAGCATGATGCCTTATGAATAGTAACCAACTCTCCTCTTTTCTATATTGTAGTGAAATACAAACAAAAACATTTGACTATTTCTACTTTTTTTTTCTTTTATTCTCTTCTCCTCTCTCTCCTTAATTCTTTAAGGGTCCGTTTGATTTAAAAATGAAATTTGGATGGAAAGAAAATGAATTGCAGGGAATTGAATTGCATATAACTTGTTTTATTGGGAATTGTTAATTAATTGTTTTTAATTGGTATAATTTTTCGCTTGAAAAATGTTGAAATTTTCTATCTTTTAGTGTTCGTTTCGCTTTGTTTTTCATGAAAATTATCAATTAAAAGGATATAATTTCTTACGTTTGGGGAAATAATTTGTTTGGATTGAAAAAAAATAAAAAAAAAAAAAAATGGATTTTTTTTTTTTCGTTTGATTTTGTTTTACATAGAAATTGTCAATTAAAGGGATAATTTTTTTATTTTTATTTATTACTATTTTTTTTTTTCGGTAGTTAGTGATATAATTTGTTTCTATTGCCCAAAGAAAAAAGATTCAATTCAACTAAAATCAAAGGTGGAAAACTAATTATTGGGGAAAAAAGTGTCATTAAACATGATAAAAGTGAGAAATGGAATTTTAATTTCATTTTTCATGAGAAAAAAATTGCCTTTCAAACCGGCCTAACAGGTTTAGCACAATGAAAAATTTAGATATTAGGAGGGAAAATAGGTAAAAGCAAAAGGTCTTTTTTATTTACCCAAGAAAGTAAAAGAAGATAAATACTGAGACGGCGTTAATGTCGGATGTGTTCTATCCCTGAGTCCAGATAGAGACGAAAGTCATTTAAAATGTTCTGAGCGTCAAACGACGGCGCGTTAAACGCTACTTGTCGGGCTGTCCCTTGTCGGTTTTTACCATTTTCGGCCATAACAGACCTCTTTGTCTCTCTTCCTTCATGCTTGATTCATGCATAATGAAAACAAAGTACGTACTGATCTAAGTGAGAGAGTGAGCTTTTCCCATGCGATTCCTCTCTCTCTCTCTCTACAGGGGGTCGAGTGACTAATATTATTCTTCTTCTAACTGCAAATTTTTACCGTTGCGATATTGGAAGTACTATTTGCATGTGGGCCCATTTTATATGTGCCATGTTCTCTGCTTTTAGTTTAAGGGTGATGCGAGGTGCATCGTCCAACAAAGTCGTCTTATTTGGTATAGATTATAATTAGAATTTTAGTAAATTTTAATAAAAATTAATGAAATATGTGATTGAAAATTTGTGAATTTTATAAGATGTGTGGTTAATCAAAAATGACAAAATATACTCTTTAAAAAAAAATTTTAATTTAATTTTCAATTACACATTCAAATAATAAATTAATTTTACAAGTGGAATCATAAATATTCTATATCTTTGAAACACTCATTCTTAAAAAAACAAAAAAGTTACTTTTCACTAAATATATTATTAAAAAAGTACGTCACACATGTAATAAATAAATGTCTGCTGAATTAAAATAAAGTCACATTTTTTCAAATGTACCGATCCACAATATACCCTTTATCAAATGAATTCAAGAATGTTAATTAAAGATACGGGGATATTTTCACGACTTTTTGTGATGCTTTTTTACTCTTCCATTATTTTCTTTATAATATAGCTCTGTTTGGTTTTGATTAAAATTCAATTAAAATTTTAAGTCAAAGTCAATAATTAATTTTAACCACACATTTTTTAGGATCCACAACTTTTCAACCATACATTTCATCAATTTTTATTAAAATATATTAAAAATCTGATTTTAATCCATACCGAACA
>CAIGRN010180185.1:0-14010 GCA_903798345.1 Fraxinus anomala | reverse complement strand
ATTTTATTTTAAACACCAAAGAAAATTTGGAAAAATTTGATTCATAATCCGATATTGGAATCTTTCTAGGTTTTCATCGACTAACAAAGTTTATAGAGTCTTTAACAAAAGAACTCTAGTCGTTGAAGAATCCATGCATGTCACTTTCGATGAAACTAACATTTTTTCATCGTGAGAAAGGTATTACTAATGATGTAGGATCGGAAACTCCTTTAGAACAAATGACTATTCAAGACCAAAATAAGGAAGATTTAAGAAATGAACACTCCTATGAGCTCATCAATCAAAATGGACAAATATGATCAAGGTACTTCTATAAACATAACAAAATATCGAGGTATGATCGGATCTCTTCTTTACTTAATCGCAAGTAAACTCGACATTATGTTTAGCGTCTGATGATGTGCTAAATTTCAACCCAATACTCAAGAATCACACCTTAGTGTCACAAAATGAATTTTAGATATCTTAGTAGCACTAACATATTACATCTATGATATTCTAAAAGCACCCAAAAGGAGGATATTGTATTNGAGGATATTGTATTCGAATTTGTGAATACGAAGAATCAATTGATCAATATTATTACTAAACCTCTAACACTTGATAGATTTTCATATATTTAAAGAGGTTTGGGAATTAACTATGAATTTGAAATATGTGGCTAAATTAAATTCATACTAAATGTTCTCGTATGATTCTATGTACAAAATTGGTTGGAATTTATATAAAATTTACCCAAATGAGTATGTTTTTGTCATTTCATCACTCATGCTTTGATTATTATTTTACTATAAATGTGATAATTATCATCTTATTTAAATTTGTATATATTTGGCATCTTATGCTTAATTGAGGGGGAATTTATTACTATCTTCTATGGTTGATTTAATAATTTGATCTTATTTGTCATACACTTCCTCTCATATGGAGAAATTGAATAAGATAGATTTGAAAAGCATTAAAAATGAGAAATATTTTATTGTTCCCTATGGTTATCTTTTGATCTTAAATGTTATATCTTTTTACTTATGTCAAAAGGGGGAAAATATGAAATTAGATGATTATGCATGCTTTGATTTGAAAATATAATATGCTTGAAATATATGAAAACTAGGAAAGAAAATCATTTAGAGAAATGCTACTCTTACCGGGGGGAGGGGTTGACAACCCCCCGAAAAACTCAATCATTTATATGCTTTGAATATATGGTTATTGATTTTTAAAAGATAGGGGGAATATATGAATTATATGCAACATTTATAATGTATATTCCTTTATTAATACGATATCAATTGTTCAATCTTACCTTGCAAATCATTTTGTTTGTCATAATCAAAAATGGGGAAAATATTGACCTATGGTTGATTTCTTCCTTAATGTTTTGATCATAACAAACAAGATTAATATTATTTCTAATAACAATTGATTTTAAGTGATGATAGTTCAATGTTAAAAACAATCAAGTATTGCCAAAATCAACACATTATAAATCGGACTGGAAATGAAGATCAAAGTGAAAGTTAAGCATTCAAGTCAAATCATTCGAGACGAGTTATTAAAATCAATCAAGCATTGTCAAAATCAGCACATTATAAGTCGGACTTGAAATGAAGATCAAAGTGAAAGTTAAGCATTCAAGTCAAATCATTCGAGACGAGAGTCTAAAAGATCAAAATCAAGACTATCAAATCAGGCTCATGAAGAAGGTCAAGCATTAAAGTCAAACGTCAAGAAAGATCAAGTTCAAGAATTTAAGAGCCTACAAGAAAGAAACTTCGAAGCAAGATCAAATACTAGGCTTTCGAGATCATGTGTAAAGGTATAGCACTTTGATCTTTAATAATGAATGACAATAGCTCAAAAACCATTTTGTGCACGAAAAGTTAATTTTATAAAATATTTTTTTCAAAAGTAAGATTGATCTTTCAAAATAATACTTGAACTTAGATCATATCTCCTAAAAAAAAAGGTCAACGGTCAACCGGACCGTCCGGTTTGACAGAAAAACTTATGTCAATTCGAATGTCCAAATGGATGAACCGAACGTCCGATTCATCCCCAATGGTCAGTTTTTTGATCGTTCTGACCGCAATGGCTACTTGGTCATTCGGATGATTGGCGGACGTCCAGATGGTCGTCCGGTTGAACAAAATTTATTGCGTTTTGATTGTTACAAATACCACTTCACTTTGCATTCATTACAACAATTATAAGAATGATTTCTTGAGAAATATATTTGAAAAATTCTCTTTGATCTTATATTTTTACATTCATTTTATTTATTTCTTTATAACAAAAACTTTGACTGTTGAATCAAATTTCTTGAATAATTTATCTTATCAAAGTCTTTCATCTCTCTTTTGTACTTAATTTATTTATATTAATTTTAAAAGAGAGATATATTTTTGAAAAATATATTTACACTTATTTTGCATAAACATTACTACTTCTTCATATTTAAAACTTTGATTAATTTAATCGAACTTGAAAAATCATCATATTCATCGAAATTTTAAATTTCTCTCTTAGTATTTAATTTATCACAAATTATTTATTGAAAGAAAGATATATTTTTTAAGAAGATTTTTTATTTTTGCACTTACATTGCATAAAATTTTCTTCTTCTTCATATTGAAATTTTGATTGATTGAACTAAACTTGTAAAATCATCACATTCATCAAAGTTTCTCATTTCACTCTTAGTACTTAATTTATTACAATCATCCATTAAAAGAGAGATATGTTTTTGTGAAGATTCTTGAAGCTACATTGTATTTATTTCTTCATCTTCTAATTGAAACACTTTGGGTGATTGAATCTAATTTTTGACTATTATCATATTCATCAAAATTTTTCATCTAACACTTGAACTATCATTATTACTATTTATTGAATTGTTAGTCTCTTTTAGTACTTAACTTACTTGTATATTAATAGAGGTATTCCATTGTAAAATTCACTTTGATAAAGTGTGAGTCGTGTTGACATTCCTTAAAGATCAACATTGTATAAGGATCGGCGTTCCTTGTTGTAAGTTACCATGTTGGTCATATTGAGGTCCCGTTAAAGCTCAATAGTGGGTCGTGTTGAGGTTCCGTAAAGTTCAACATTGTATAAGGATCAGTGCTACTTGTTTGTAAGTCACCGGAAGCGTTGTAAAGAGTTGGATTGTACCATAAGTCAATCAACATAGTGAAAAGGCATTGCTCGTGCCGGAGATCTTGGTAACAGATGACGTAGATTATTGTTTTAGATCGAAGCTCCACAATCCTTTTTTTAACATTTTTATATTTGTACTTATTATTTGAATTAATCTATTTAGTCTTTACTTATTTGAATTTAGATTAATTTTTCGAAAAAGTTTTAAAAGTCAATTCACCCCTTCTTGATTAGTTATTCTTGGGCTAATCAACCAAACAAAATATTTAAAGAAAAAAAAAGTTAATCACCTTCTTCACCCGTACACCACCACTTCTACTTCACACCACAGCCATCTCCACTACTACATTGCTAGCAGCTCCATACTACCACCACTACCTTCGATAAACTAGAGTAAGAAATCCTCATTTGTCAGTGAAGATCAGGGGGAGATATTTTCCATAGCTTATGTGAATTCAAGGTGATTTATCCTCGTCGCCAATGAAACAAAGGTGAGTGTTGAAATAATAAAAGTATGAAGAAAGAAGAGAAAAATGAAGGATATATGTATATTCTTAGGTGTGTAACTGTACAAGAGGCCATCCTTTTATAGTAGAAGGAGGCGATCACAAACGGTAATAATGCTAATTGATACTAATTATAAATCAATTAATTAAAGCTAAATAGATAAATTATCAATAAATCTTAATTTATAAAGATATTCCTAAATCAAGAATATATACTAATATATGTTGACTCTCCCCTCAAACTTAAGATGGGAGCGAAGATGTCAACTTAAGTTTGTAAATCAAATCACGACGACGTCCAGGAAATGGGTTTTGGTGAAGATGTCAGCAAGCTAATAAGTAGAAGCAACATGATATAACTGAAGAGTATTTAGCCTGATATGATGACGAATGAAATAACAATTTATCTCAATATTTTCGTGCACTCATAAAAAACGTGATTGTGGGCAATCTGGATAACACTAGTATTGTCACAATAAATAGAATAACTGCCAGTAAAGAGAACATCAAAGCTACAAAAGTTTAGATGTAGTATTAGCCAATGCACGATATTCAGCTTTCGTACTAAAGCAAGAGACAACTATTTGCTTCTTAGTTTTTCAAGAGATAAGAGATGTGCAGATCAAGAAGCGGTATCCAGTAGTGGAGCGATGATTAGTAGGATCGTCTGCCTAATCAGCATTAAAATATGGCTAAAGGTCCAACGATGAGTGGAAAGAAAAACAAATCCCATGGAACAAAGTCCCCTTAACATACCAAAGAACACCAACTTAGTGAGTAGAGTGAGGAGGATGCATAATTGACTTACCAGGACGACTACGTCAGAAATGTTGGGACAAGTCACAGTCAGGTAACTACCAACCAATTGTTGATAGAATGGCATCATCTAAAAGTTCTTCGTTAGGAAGAAGTTTGACATTTGTCTCCAAATGGTTATCCAAATCTTACCATCGATCAATCCAGCACAAGAGATCAAATGCATAATTAGCTTGGAAAAGATAATATCCATTTGAGCAGGATGACACCTTAAGACCCAAAAGATAACTAAAAGAACCCTAATAACTATGTCATCAACATAAAGTAAGAGAAGGTCAATATCAACCTCATACCAATGGATAAGTAACGTAGAATCATATGCACTGGAAGTAAAGCCCTATTGAGCCAACAATGAACTAAACTTGAAAAACCAAGCTCAAGGAGACTGCTTAAGATTGTAAAGAGCCTTTTGAAAGTAGCAAGCCTTCTAAGGCGGGTGCTCAAATCCTGAAGGAGGTTTGAGATACACTTTTTTCATCTAAATCACCATTAAGAAATGCATAATTCACATCCCCTTGAATCTAGCTCTACTGCTAAATAGCTGCAGCTGCAAGAAAGATCTAAAAAAGCAAGACATGAAATAGGTGCAAGTCTCCTCATAGTCAATACAATACTCCTGAGTAAATCTTTGTGCCACAAGACAAGCTTTGTACCATTCAATCGACCAATTATCTCATATTTTAATCTTGTACACCTATTTGCACTGTACCCTACTACAAACGTACCTAGAAACAAATCAATCAAGTTCCATGTACGAGTTTTGGGGAAGGCCTAAAGATAAATTTTCGCAAAAGAGGGAACTGGCCTCGCTATAATTGAGGCTTATGAAGAGTGGCAATAGAATAACAATAATAATCATTAAGATGGGATAGAGATGTTCTCACTCTATTGGAGAGACGAAGCTTTGGTGATGATGAGGACTCGAAGGTGATGATTGAAGCGACAATTCAGACTCAGGAGAAACATGCGATGAGTTGTCACTGGATGAGCTTTCAAAACCTGCAATATTGATTTGTATTGAAAACATTAGAAATTTACACTCTACCTAGGCAACAAAAGTTTTTTGGAAAATTTTATTGGCCACATAATTGGAAAATCATAGCTTAACAGATAATCTCCTTGAAACATGTTCCATTCGACCTAATTAACAAAAATCAAATCATAGCCATCAAAATGTCTTTATTTACCACACTATGGTCATAAAATTTTCAATTAGATTAACATGAACACAATATAATTTTAAAGTTTAGTACATACAATAACATGTATCCCTTAACCATCACTATTCATGAAAGTTGGATCCAAATATCTTTGATAGTGACAACCATATTCTATTGAAAGAAACTAGCATAAGCTCCAAGTGTACAGTGACATCACCAATGCCATATCACAAGATATAAAAACAATATGTGCATAACTCAAACATGTGTAAAATTAATATTAATTCATGAACAAAAATAACTAGGTTTATTACCAAAAAAAAAGTAACAAACTAATAAAACAACAGCTCCCACTAACAAAGCACATCAAAAGACTCTAAAAGTCCCATATTGATGACATGTCTCTTAAAATCAACATGTCTAAGTCCAATGACATCACCTTTCTTGACCAAACTATGATTGAAAGATACTTGATCTCTATGCGTTTGGAACCACTAAAGCTTCTATTGTTTTCAGTAAAGAAAACCACAACATTATTGTCTTGATATATATTCATTGGCCTAGAGATGGAATCAACAACCAAAAGCACATAAATAACAAATTCTGCTGGCATGGTAGATGAAGCTACACATTGTTTGCTTTGCATTTTTCCATGAAACTGTCCCTCCAGCCAACATAAAAGCATATCATGAAGTAGATTTTATTTCATCAGGACATCTTATAAAATCTGTATAATATACCTAACAACCTCAAGATGATCAACCTTCTTATAAATTGTTGTATAAAGAATGTTTCCACACGAAGGGGAAGGGGAAGAAACAAAGAACAAGTAACAAAAAAATTGAAATAATGGATGAAGGTTTAAACAACGATATTTGTCCCATCTCGGATTGAATTTGATGCTTAAGGGGATTATTGGCAAATAGTTTACAAGATTTATCAAGTCTTAAAAATGAATAAACACTTAAGCACTAAGAACAAAAAATAAAATTTTGATTATGAATAAAAGAGGTTTTGATCTTTCTTGTGCAATATAATTTATCTCAAGTAGTTTTTTATATATTTGTATCGATCATCTATCACCTATTTATAGGCTTCAATCAATACTTTACAAAATTGTGCCAAAACATAATGAAAAGTGGCAATTTTCCAACCAAAAAGACATCAGATTATACGGCTACATAGAGCAATCTTATACGGCCGCATAGGTTGTTCAAAGGCATGGCGTATAAGCCCTGCAAGACCACATTCATACAAAGCCTATGCGGTCACATATGCCAAAATTTTGGTCCTCAATTCCATTTTTTATTGATTTTGAACAACACTTTCAACAATCCCCCACATGTTCAAAATTCAATAAAATCTCGTCTTCAAAATATATAATACTTATGCATAAGGATTAGATATTTTTCGATTTGAATCTAACATTGGTGTAATTCCAACAAAGTAAAGTCGAAATTAAAGGTAGCAAAAAAGTTTTGAACCAATTATTCCATATAACAATATAGGTAAGAACACACACATACACACACAAAAGTATTACGTGTTCTCAAGTTCTTCAATATTTCTTAGTACTAATATGGTATTGCGCTTATCCTATTCAACAAACTTTTAAGATAGAAACTCAATTCTCTATTGAGTCGGCACCACTTCGAAGTTCATCTAGATGAAATTCTCCTAGTATCTTTGTTACTTTTAGAGATACTTGTATTTTAGTACTAAATTTCATAAACAGCTTAAAACTCAACCATCATTCAAGTAACAACCAACATTATATTATTAGGACATGCTCATCACAGATTTTATAATGTTGAAACTATTTACATATCGAACGACTTGTTGTTACCTTACCCTTTGAACCCGTGAATTACTTGTTAAGTAATGATAGGTAGGATTGTCATCATTGGTGAATCTTTTATTTTAAGAGTCTCAATTTCATCCTACTTGAAATAGATATTACTAAATCTCTATTTAGAGGTTTAATTATGGGATTCGCTAAATTTTCAACTAAATTAATATAATTTAGGAAAATTATTCAACTCTTAATTAATTTCGTTATATAGTTATGTCTTAGACTTACATGTCTAGATTTTCCATTGTATACATCATTGTATGTCTTTGCTAATGTGGCTTGACATCACACATGATAGATATCGAAAATGTATTCTTCGGTCCCAAAGGTATCTCATAAAAAAGATACTTAAGCCACTCAAATTCTTTCCCGGTATTTGATAATGCTACAAATTCAGATTTCATAATTGATTATGTAATACATATTTGTTTATTTGATTTCCAAGAAATACCTCCTCCAAGAGTAAACACCAAACTCGAAGTCGATTTACTTTCACCCGTGCTAGAAATCCAACTAGTATCGGTAAATCTTTCTAATATAATATTAGTCGGGAATTTAGAATATTGTAGATCTAAGTTCTTGGTTTTCTTTAAATAGTCAATAAATCTTCCAATGGCCTTCCAATGTTCTTTGCTAGGATTATTAGTAAACCTACTAAGTTCATTAATTGCAAATGCTATGTCATGTCTGTGCATTGAACTGCATTCATAAGACTTCATATAACACTTGCATACTCCAATTGAAAATTTCTCTTCCATTATTCTTTATAAATTTTAAATTTGGATCAAGATGGGTATTAGATTCTTTTATGTTGAAATGGTTGAACTTATTAATCACATTCTCAATATAATATGATTGATTCAAGTAGAAACTCATACTAGTTTTTGTAACTTTCATACCCCGTATAGTATCCACTTGTCTAAGATCTTTCATTTTGAATGTAGAACATAGAAATCTCTTCGTTTCTTTGATTCTATCCATGTGATTACTCATAATCAACATGTTATTAACGTACAAGCAAATAAGGATTATAAATTTATCACACACTTTAAAATATAAACATTTATCTACAGTATTATTTATGAAACCAAATGACTTAATAGCTAAGTCAAATGTTCATCTCATTTCTTAAGTGCTTGTTTTAAATTGTATAACAATTTTAATAACTTACACACCTTATGTTCATTTTTTTGTTTTTTGGTTAAATGAGGGCGGTACCTCAAAGATTTTATTAATATATCATCATTTTTAGCGGAGGAATACCATGGTTACATGTGGAAATAATGAAAGCAGTAAATGAGAAAATACCACTTCTCTTACAATGAAAATAAATTATAATGGACAAAAATAAGAATAAAAAAATAAAAAATCATATTCTAATGCTGGGCAGTCCATATCTATCACTCTGTACGAGTACCCTAACATGCCGTGGTAGGTCAACTGCTTCATATATCTGATATCGTCAATGATCCCAACATTCTACAGCAAGAGCATCTGCAACCTAATTCCTCTCTCTGTAGATGTGGGAAACTGGGTCTCGTCGAATGATATGATGTCTATGATTGTCTAAGTATGTCCTGAATAGCCCATGGTCCTCCTCTTCTAGTGGTACAGTGAGTAGCCACTATAGAATCTGACTCAATCCAAATGTCTGAAAGACCGAGTCCTCTAGCTAGTAAATCCCATATAGAATATCCCTGAGCTCTGCCTCTAATATCATGTACGATCCGTACGAAGATGAGAAAGTCCTAATATATTGACTTGAGTAATCTCAGATTATGCCTTCCCCACTCGTAAAACCATCTTTGACGCATCCATCAGTATTGATCTTGATAAATCTGACTGATGGAGTGCGCCACAAAACCAAAATGAGAGGATCCAAAGCAATACCAAAGATGGTTGCAAGTGTCAAATCATCTTCCCAATGCACAGTTTGAACCAGTCTTCCCTTATGAAGAAAACAGATCATGCAATAAACCCTCAAAATGATACGTCTAGCCTCCAAGGGGATCCCCCTATGCTTTGCATAATTCTTCTTGGTCCAAAGAAACCAAAATATTAGTAGAGGAATAATAGTGCAAATGTGTCGACAACGAACATACTGTCCAGAATACCGCCATCTTTGGAACCTCTGTCTAACTCCTTCTCCTAAACTCATAGGAATCTGAAAAATATCCCCAAAATGTTGCCATACCTGATCAAAAATGCTACTGCCAGTGAAGATGTGACTGATAGTCTCAGTCTCAGAACAACACTGACAACAAGAAGCCAACTGTCATCCAATCCTCCTTAATGAGACAGTAACTAGCAAAATGGAGCTTCACTGATATGAATCCTGACACTAATTTCCCGTATGTACTAGCTGCCATGCAGACTTAGTAGCGAAGATACCATCCAATGTAACCCGCCAAACAATGCGATCTGGAGAATCTGCACATAAATGTATAGCTCATATCTGTATCACCATAAGAAGAGGGATAACTTGTAATAAACATCCTATATCCCACCCAGTATCATAAAAAAATGCTGATTTGGGAATTACTACTAGTAAAAGATGTGTCCCCATACAATACTTGCTCAGTAAAAACTGTGTCCAAAGTGATCTCTGAGAACGGAACAACCACCTTGTGTTCATTTTCAAGTAGATCAAACCCTTCAAGTTGTTCTATATAAACCTCCTCATTGAGATCCATATTTAAGAATATTGTCTTAACATCCATTTGATGAGCATGGAAGTCGTGTATCGAAGCTAATGCAAATAAAATCCTAATTGAAGTTATTCTAGCTACCGACGCATATGTATCAAAATAATATATTCCTTCCTTTTGTCGTTACCCTTTAGCTACTAATCTAACTTTAAAGATATTGAGAAAACTATCAAATTTATATTTTCTCCTAAACACTCATTTACATCCAATAGACTTGGATTCGGGTGGTAAATCAATAAGTTCTCATGTATTATTAGACATAATTAAATCTATTTCATCTTTAATTGCATATTTCCAAAAAATGCTATCATGAGAATCAAAACTTCTCTATAGGTTTTAGGATCGGTCTCCACTTGTAGAACGAAAGGAATTGTTCTTATAATATTCTTCTAATTTCCTTCTACTGGGTAAAACGAAATAAGTTGAGAATCAATTTCATCTGGTCCTAAAGACTTCTCAATTCGAGTTCTTTTGCATCTTCATGGTTCATAAGATTCATAAACATCTTTAGAAGATGTTTTATCTTGTGTTCCACCCAGGCTAGAGATCTCATTGTAGGTATCCCTTAATTCATTATCCAAGGATAGTGAATTTTCAAAGAACTCAACATCACTTGATTCAACTATTACATTGGTCTCCAAATTTAACAATCTAAATGATTTGCTATTACTAGCATAACTAACAAATGCACATTTAATACCTCTTGGACCCAACTTAGTTCTATTAGTGTTCGTGTTCTTATAACATGTAAGATACCCTTACATTTTGAAGTATCCAATGTTAGATTTACTTCATTTCCACAATTCGTGAAGAGAAACATTTGTTTATTTCGAATGAATTCTATTTAATATCCTACATGCACTCAACAATGCTTCACCCAATACATTAAATGACAACTTAGTATAAGTTAACATAACATTTATCATCTCAACTAAAGTTCTATTTTTTCTTTCAGCTAAACCATTTTGTTCAATTGTCGTAAGTGCAGAATATTGATGAATTATGCCTTGTTGTTCACAATACAAGTTAAAGTCACTAGAAAAATATTTACCTCCTCTTATCAAAAGCCTCTTCGACTTTATACTTATTTTCCAACGCATCCTATATTTCTTTTGTCGATGGTGTATTTGTGTAGAGATCATATAATCAGCCGAATAGAGCATTAAGAATATGATCGAGGCATATGAATTCATCCTCTTGATACTTTTTTCTATCCATTCTTTTGTCTTCGGTATCTTCATCCATTGGATTCGCAAATCGTGCCAATTCTGGATCAAGAATGTAAAAGATTTTCAACGCCGTGAGAAGGAACTTTAACTTGTCTTGCCATCTTGTGAAATTTGTCCTATCAAATCGATCTAGACGGACAAGATCTTGATTTATCAATTTGATCGTCGTCATCGTAGTTTAGTTCTGTATTGTTGAGTATTGTTTGACATTGTTGTATAAAGAATGTTTCCATACAAAGGGGATGGAGAAGAAACCAAGAACAAGTAACAAGAAAATCGGAATAATGGATAAAGGCTTAAACACATAAGATCGTTGTCCTCAAATGATATTTGCCCCCTCTCGCATTGAATATGATATTTAAAGGGATTATTGGCAAATAGTTTGCAAGATTTATCAAGTCTTGAAAATGAATAAACACTTAAGCACTAGTGAAATTACTTCAAAACTTAAGAACAAAAAATAGAATTTTGAATATGAATAAAAGAGGTTTTGATCTTTCTTGTGGAATATAATTTATCTCAAGTGGTTTTTTATATTTTTGTAGTGATCATCTATCACCTATTTATAGGCATCGATCAATACTACACGATATTGTGGCAAAACATAATGAAAAGTGGCAATTTTTCAGCCAAAAAGACATCAGATTTCAAGTTGAAAAACTAGCCAATGACTTGTTTTTAACTCTATGCTATACGGCCGCATAGGTTGTTCACTGGCAAGGCGTATAAGTCCTGCAAGCCTACATGCAACTGGATTCATACAAAGCCTATACGGTCGCATACGTCAAAATTTTGGCCCTCAATTCCTTTTTTTATTCCATAAACTTTTTATTGATTTTGAACAACACTTTCAACATAGATAAGTATGAAATATTTAGTTCTTTATAGGTATCTGAAAACCTTCTTTACTAGCACCCAATGCTCTAACCCAGGATTGGAAGAAAATCTTCCTAAGACACTGATTGCAAAAGCAATATGAGGCTTGGCACAAACTTGAGAATACATCAAGCTTCTAACAATGATAACACAAGGCACATTTTTCACCCGTTGGTGCTCTATTTCATTTTTGGGACAATTTTTCTTACTAGGTAATTCTCCTATAGTTATAAGAACCTCCCCAAGTCTACAATCTTGCATATTAAATCGTTTGAGAATACGACCTCTATATGATCTCTAAGAAAGTCCCAACAAAGTCCGTAGCCTATTCCTATGAATTTCAATATCAAGTACAAAAGATGCTTTTACCAAGATCTTTCATTTCAAAAGTCTCTGAAAGCAATTGTGGGGGTATCATGAAGCAAACTAAAGTCATTACTAGCAAAAGAATGTCGTCCACAATAACACAAGGAAATTTTTTTTGCTCCTAATCTTAAGTTATATACACTGGTCTATCTTGTTTTCAACAAAATCAAGTGAAGTAATCACCTCATAAAACTTCAAATACCACTTACAAGAAGCTTGTTAAACTCATGGATGGACTTCTTCAACCTGCAGACCATGTCTTTTCCCATTTTCTTTGAAACCTCCAGGTTGTTGCGTATATACTTCTCCCTGAAACCTCCAGGCTGTTGCGTATATTCAAAAAGGTAATTTTCACAATCGCTTCATGCTCTCCAAATTAAAATACATAATTAACACCTCTAGGCAGAAAATTGTGAATCTCAATTTAAACAACGCGCATCCAAAATATGTGAGAGAAAACATATTTCAGTTTATGGGCCACTTTGGCAGCTACCAGTCACTAACATCTACAATTCCACAACTGAAAAAGAAATCTTGCCCGATAAAATTATTTTCTACACTTTGTCATCATTTAATTGGTCTAGAAAATAAAGTTTTGTAAGATGATGAATAAATCGAGCATAAGAGTAATTTTTTTAATTCCCAGCACCCTTAAAATCTTTTGTAACAATATTTTTCATCCAAACACACATACCCATACATAAATCTTGAAAGAAGCGAATTTATTCGTTCCTATCCAATTCAGAACATGAAGAGGAATATATATACGTGAATATCAGTTTGTGCCAAAAGATTATTGATTGTTGTAGTTCTAAGTACCATACGTTTTAAAACCTATATCACATGCTCTAATCAATTACACATTAGCTCTGATACCAATTGTTAACAATTAATTTCAAAATGTACATTGATTTAGAACACAATTTGAGTTGAAGCATAATCACAAACGAAGTTGGTTTGATAATCTCCTTTGAACAGTAAACTCAATTGTACAAGCCAAAAGCTAAATCTTCCTCTCCTCTTCTATCATGCAAGAGTTTCTAAATGGCAAAACTAATCTGATAGATGATTGAGAGAAGAGGGGACCTAGCCTTTTAATTTTGTAACCATCAAAATAGAATCTCACCCATTATAGGATTTTATTTGGCCTATAATTATGCCACAAATCAAGACAAATGAGTTTAAACACATAAAGGTTCACCACGCCAAAATACCAGTTTTAATCATATATAACCTATTGGGCCTTTGGCAAAGCTAAATTCCAACTAGTTTTCATATAAAAAAATCCCAAATATATATATATATATATATAAATTGAGAAGTTCAAGTTTAATA
>CAIGRN010180168.1:0-10142 GCA_903798345.1 Fraxinus anomala | reverse complement strand
ATTAGGAGTTATGTATTGTTCCCTTGTTTAATGGTTCTTCATGTGAGTTTTAGCCATGTTCAGGGGTGCAATTCATTCAGATCCAGGCATGAGCTTTTGGATCCAACCCATATACCCACTATTTTTTTAAAAAGAAAAAGCCCAGCCCAGCCAAGAATGAAGAAACCCAAATCCAATCCAATCCTAGGCAATACCATTCAACTCTCACTCATACCCATTCCTTCCGCGGCTCCACCCCTCCGCCATTCTAATTGAACTTCTTCTCAACCTCTCATAACAAATATGGACTTCTCAATCTCCGCCCTTCGACACATACGGATTCCGTGAATTACACTGCGAATTGCTTCCAGTATTGTTCTGTGAATTGCTGAGGGGATAAGATTAGATCATTAGAGATTGGTGAACTTAATTGAGAGCATTTGACTGATTTTACTTGATACTTGATTTAGGTGTAACTTGAATTATATTATCTTTTAGAATTAAACTCTTTGACAAAAAGAAATTGATACCCTACTTGACGTACATTCACATCGGAGTGAGATTTATGTGGAACCCATGTGAATAAAAAAAGGCCAAAAAAAATGCTTCCCCCCATGTGAGTATGCTGGTTGGGAGGGTGTCAAACCCTCATTGACAACATAGCAGCATTGTATCTTTTATATCCTCGTCATAATGACTAGTTTTACGTTTAAAAAATTTACACTATTGTTTTGGCATATTTCAATTATTGTTAGGAATTGAGGTTTCATCTCCAAACTCATCCTTTTAAACTCATAATAACCATTCTATATATATTTTTTTTTTTTTGCAATACTGAATCACTATCACAGTTTTATCTCCAAGTTCCTAGCACATACAGTCTTAATTTCCTAACTACTTCCAACTTTTTTGATCCACTAGAGTTCTCTGTAGACTTTAGAGGTTTTCTATCCAGAATTAATAGATACAATTACCCCCACATTAAGATTGTTTTATATTTTTATTATTATTAAATTCATGACCAAAAACTCAAAGTTCAGCGTTAATTAAATTGTGTCCGCATTGAACGAATTTTCTGGCTCCGCCACTAGCCATGTTCTAATATGACTAAATTTACCACGGTAGAATGGAACTAGAATCACCTTTTCATTTATCTACATGATGCCTAGGAATCTTCTTGTTGATGGGAGCAAATTCTCATGTTCTTGTGTTAGTCATGACAACTCTAGTTGTAAATTTCTCGTAGCATTAGTTAAGTTAGTTGTAACGAAAATTTTCTTTTTCTTGAAATCACCGCAAGTGTGCAAATCGCTAATAAATAGTAAAATAAATTTTGAGTCCAAGTATCGTACACACGAAGATTGTATTAGTTTAAATTCAAATTAACTTTGCTTTAATCGAAACAATGAAAACTTATGATTTTTCTATAACTAAATTGTAATTACTTAAATTAAATATGAATGCAGGACCTAAATCAATTAGAATCAATGCAATGTTATAATTAAATGCAAGTGTTATAAAAATAGGATGATGAAAAATGCACTAGGATCTCTAATCCTCTTGTATCAATTCTCTTTAATCCTGAACCTTTTAATTTGATAACATAATTCAATTATGAAGATCAATATTCTTAATCTGTTTAATCATCTCTCTCAAATAGAATTAAACTCATCCTTACATGTGCCACAACTATATTACTATAATGGATGCGAACATACAAAAATATATTAAAAATTTATGAATACTTAAAGATACATTGAGCAAAGCGATATATTTTTGTTCCTTATCGGATTTTACGATAATTGACATTATGTCTAATTTATTTTCAATCTTTCGAAAATAAAATAAGCCACAATATTCATACAACTATTGTCCATATAATTGTAGAGAAAATTAAATTCATATCAATCATTCAAAAATTGATAACGTGATTTAAATGTAAAAATAAATAAGTTTCAAAAGTCAAATGTTTATGAAATAAGTTTCATCATAATCCTAGCACTAAACTACTTTAACCTAAAATGTTAATAGAAAGAAATAAATAAAAGTGAAACGGCATTATCGATAAATTGACATAACGTGTTTAATATTCGACTATATTACTATGACGGATACAAACATACAAGAATACATTAAGAATTTATGAATACTTAAAGATCACATTGAGCAAAGCAATATATTTCTGTCACATATCGGACTCTTTGAAAATTGACACTATATCTAATTTATTTTCAATCTTTTGAAGATAAAATAAGTCACAATATTCATACAACTATGTTTTTATTGCAACCAGCCGACAATTGTTTTGTTCAATGGGAATCCAATTCCAACATAATTTGCTCAATTTCAATTCCCCTCAACACTTTCAGCCGCCTGTGTGTGTAATCCCATCTCTTTTTATTCAATAAACCACCAAAATTGTGTCCAATTAGGAGTCCAAGCGGTTATTGAAGTTCATTCCAATTGCAAGTCCAAGTTCAAAGGCCCATATAATGTGGTGCTTGTCTTTAAGGCCTCATTCGTTATAATTAATTCAATTTAGTCCATTGAGTTCATCAATTGTGCAGTCCATGTCTTCTTCAATTCAATTTAAACTCTTCAATTTCGAAGCATGGAATTTGAGCCAAAAGCTTTCCATCCAATGGCCAATCGATCCTTCTTTCCTTTTCAATTGCTTTGAAACAGGTCCAGCACTGAAATAAACAAAAATTTACCCAAATTAAGTATAAATCAACACTTTGACGATATAAAAGTTTAGTAATATAGTCTAAATAAGTGCATAGTAGTTATCTCCAACAGTAGACATAAGTGGTTGATGTTCCCATGTGTCATGACATGATCATAATTCATAGCAATTGTAGTCTTTTTATATGTTGATCTTCAGCTCGAGCTAGCATGTTTGATATTGAAGCCTTCATCATCAAAAGTTTTTGCACAATCTTTCTCATCAGGTGTTGGAATATTAGGGATGTATTATATATAGCCTATGTTTGGGCTCCATTTTTTCAATCACACATTCTATCGTAAGATAATATTCTACTGTTGGAGTATAATCCAAATTTCTATTGAAATTAGGATTGGATTGGTAAATTGATAAAAGAAACAAGGGTCTTCTTAGTTTGGAAGTCCGATTAAAAAAGGGATCAAAGTTCAACAATGATTGAAAGTTTGATTGGTAAAAGGACTTTGAATAATTAAAAACTTGGTTTTGGAGTTTTGTGGAGAAAAAGTTGGTGTTTTTTCGCTAGCTGGGTGCCTTGTTGGTGCTTGAGCATCGGGGTTAAAAAGGAACATATGTGGGGGCCAGCATTTCGGTCAAGCGACGGAGCGGTCGCCAGCTAGCTCTCGAGCGACAGTATTATCCAGACGGAATCCTATTGCGATTCTGCTTCTATTTTTTGTATTGTATTTCATTCAAAAGACTTGTAATGAGTTCCTATATATACTCCACGTGATGTATAACCTTGGTAATCTTGTGAGAGCATAGCAAAATATTGTATGGTATTAAGAGAACATCAAAATGAGAAGATCTAAGATATAGAGAAACTCACATATTTTGAGATAAGTTGAGAGTTTTACGAGATCCTTTTGTACTTCTTTACTATTAATTATAGTGAATTATCCACCTCTACCCGTGGTTTTTTGGGATTTGGGTTTCCACATTAAATCTTGTGTTATTGTGTAATTCTTTTTAATCCTGCTCATATTTCTTGACTTTAATCTATAATATATTAAATATAACATAAAGTAAGAATCATTTTTTGGACTATTATAACCCTACTATAATTAAATTATTTCAATGATATCTAACTTTTCCTTTTTCAATAATTTATCTATAATCTATAATATAATAAATATCACATCAATTGAGAATAATTTTTGTGACGATTATAGCCCAACTACAATTAAATTATTTCAATAATACTTAACTTTTCATTTTTCAATATATATTTAATTTATCTATAATATATTAAATATCACATCAATTGAGAATTGTTTTTTGGACAATTATATCCCTACTATAATTAAATTATTTCAATAATGCATAACTTTTCGTTTTTCAATGTGTATTTAATTTATAAACTGTAATAAATACTACAAATTCATTGTTCTGCGTTTATTCTCTATTATTATTTCTTAATTAATAAATATTAACATTCATTTAATTAATAGTAATTAGAATTTCACATTCACATTCACGTCTTTGTCCCAATTATTAATTTTCAATTAATTAACATTCACATTAAATTAAACAATATTAATTATAATTTCACATTCAAGAATAAAGTTCATTAATCACGCCTATGTATGTTAAATACCATCCAATTTCACTTCATTGGAAATTAAATTATATTCATTTAGTATAAATGATTTAATATTCATTGTCACGTATATTTTTTTATAAATTCATTCTAAATTAATTAACATTCATGTTAATTCATGATCATATTTGCCTTCCAATGCATTTAATTGTAATTCTAATACTCACATTCAAATACGTATTTCGCTATTTATGCACGTGCATATAATAATGAACATTTATTTTCAGGGCATGCATTTCTCTCATATTTAGATCAAAATGGTAAATGGAGAATTAAATATTACTTTCACAACAGTTATAAACCATTTTAGAATAACATACAACGTACGTTCAACTCTAACTAGTATTTATAAAAGTGGTATAAGTTCTATCATCGGATTATTGCAAATTGGATTGTTTACAACATATACGTAAACTTAAAATTTTTCTTATTATTTCATTACATTTTTCAAAAAATTACTATTTCAAAACACATTTCCTCCCAAAATCTTATTTTAATGGAGCCCAAACGGGGGCCTAGTGTTCTAACATAATGATGTGCTGTCTATAGCGTCTTTCGTCCCAATATTCATGTCATTCTTATCATCGCTCCAAGTAGAATTCACGACTTTCTTCTCTCCCTTCATTTGATTAAGAACTCACATTGAAATTAAAATACTTTAATAGAATGAAAAAAGTCACAATGTCTGAATCTTGTTAAAACGAGTTTCACAAATTCTGTCTAGATTCATTCCAACGAACTTTTGCTCGAACATCCGAATTTAACAAACTTATTTTAACATTTATTTTCCATTTCAGATGAAAAATCCTAAAAAATCTAGAAAACTTTTTAGGAGTCAATTAATGAACAAAGAGACTTGCTACAATTATGACTAGAAAATATGGAATGTCGTGTTTTTAAAGGATATCAAATCATCCTAGAAGATCTTGGAATTATTTGAGGAATCAATAAGGAAAGTCAATTTAATTTGGATACCTTGGTCTCATACTTCCATTTCAACACAAAATTCCAGGAAAAAAAAAATTTAAACAAGATATCATAATGGAATGAATGTCTTCCATTTTGAATATTTCACAAACAAATTTCAAACTCTCAAGAACATCGAAATTAACAAATTCTGGTTCAGTTTCATTCGCAGATACACTCGAACAGAAGGATATATTCTGAGTTTAGTTTCATTCACAAAAATGTTTAAACAAACGAGCTAGAAAAAATTTCAACTATTTCATCCATTTAAATATGGTTACATCAAGATCATATTGAATATGAACGTTCGACCCTAAAAATCTTTGAAATTAGGAAAGTCAAAAAATCTTCGAAATATGTCACCACCAGTGTTCTAAAAATCAAACCAAAACCAGGCATTGACCTTTTGGGTCAAATGTCAAGCCAACGTTGAACTAGGGTCAAATAGGTAGAAAATATAAAATATATTTTTAAATAATAAACAAATATTAGATCATACTAGTACCACTAATTAAGTCAATGTTTGTCTCACATTCTTTCAAAACTCTTTTTTATATATATTCATTTTTAATCATATATTCACACAATAAAATATTATACACATAAATTCAAAAATTTTCTCTACTTTTTAACCGGACACTCTAAAAAAAAAAAAAATTATTGTTTAAAACTTTATTTTTTCAAAAAAAAAAAAAGAAAGCCCACCAAACATGGGCTAAATGGCCGCAATTATAAAAGATAACACAATCTATTTGGAGTTTTACTACTTCCACGTAAAAATGTTATCATGTGAATGAGAGAAAGGGATTATTTTAATATATAAAAGGGTTGTCGTGTGTGAATTAGCACTCAATTAGGGAGTGTGCACTGAAAGTTGTTGCACTCGGGTGGGATTTGCATTTAAAATAATAAAATCCATTAATGAGTTCTCTTTATTAGTAAAACAATTGTTCTATGTAAATGGGATATATCGTGTCTAGTTCATCGAGTCTCGATTGAACTGTCCGATTTATGGGTTTTCAATCGATTTTAAAATAGATGATGCTTGCTAGGAATCCTATGAGATCCAAGAATCGATTCCTTGTTTTGTCAGTTGAACCATTCGATCTGACCAATTTTAATAACATTGGTCACAGTACATATTCTTTCCACAATATATATTGGTATACTTAACCCCAATAATAAACTTAAACTTTATGATAAATCAATTAGTTATAGAATTATGCTCATAACGTGCTATTATTTTATACAAATAATTAATAGAGCTAGAGGTTACACGAGAATGGAAAAGAGATTTATGCCTCTTCACTTATATTTGCATAGCTTGTTTCAAAATCTATTTATAGGTTTAGAAAAACTTCCATATAATATTTTGCTAAAATTTTAAACTTTTCGACAGATTAAACTTTAATTTTAATCACACATATATAAGACCCACAGTTAGTATCAACTTTCGATCACATATTTCATCAATTTTTATTAAAATTTTATTAAAAACTATGTCAAACAATTCCTAAATAAATTTTATGTTTAAAAATTTGGGGCACAGGGTGGAGTAGTTGGGGTTGGAGAAAAGAACTTATTTTTTAAAAAAATAATACTTTTTTTGTTTTTTTGTACACTGTGTATTGTGAAGATAAATTAAATATTTATGTAACATCTCACTCAAATCAATTACAGTTTTTTACAGTTGTATTATAATGTGTGCATGGATTAATTTCAGATGACTGAACTCAAAATACATCTAGGTGGGGTTCTTGTCATTAGCGTGCCTAAACAGGAAAATGAAAACAAATTAAGTTAAGTCAATGGAGATGATAATTAGGCTTTTGTGGTGCTTACACCATTGCTTAATCTCTAATAATCACTTATCTTGACTGCAATAAATTATTGCTACTTCAATTTTCCACTGCCACACTTAAAATTAATCACGAATAATTTATTCTCGAACCTGAAGATATTTTTCTCTTTTCAACTCGACAAATCGTAATTAATTAACGATAATTTATTGTGTTCGATCATGCACAAATATTCACTTTAATAAAAAAAGAATCTTAGTTGTGCATTTACTCATCAAGAAATACACAATAAGTGGTTTTGGTATCTACAAACTATTATGTTACACTTGACTTCAAATAAAGTAAATGCTTTGTTAATATTGAATTATTTTAAGCTATCCAAAGAGGTGGGAGCTAAAGAAAATATAATTAAAAAAAACTCTATATACCTCGTATCATATTTTTCGTTACCATATGTCATGTTAGTTGTTTTTTGCACAATTTTTTAAGTCATTCCGATGAAATTTTTTCCTATGTATTAGTCCCGTGAATATATATATATATATATACAATAAAAAATACAGCGCAAATATTTCATTGTATGACATCTTAACGATGATTACTATCATTGTGTATTTAGTCGACTATATGTCGTGATATGATATATTTATACAAAGACTGAACACTACGCAGAATTTCAGATTTTGTGACGCTAATTATCAATAAAAATTTCGAGACAAAATTTAAAAATATAGAAGTTTAGATATATTATTAAGAAAATATATATAATATAAACATCAAAAATATATTTCTTTAATTATATAATTAATATTCCTCTACACTCAATACCCAAGTCATATGAGAATGACACGTCAACTAGAAGTGGGGTTTGGGACGCCGGAACACACTTTTGCTCCTATTCATTTTTAACCACAAATCAATGTAACAGTTGATCAAAACCCTAGAATCAACGACTGAATGATTTCTATTGAAAAAACCTCCCAACCTCACAGCTTTTTCAACATCAAACTCTTCATACTATTGCTGATTTATTTTGATTTGAAATCTCATATATCTAATCTAACACTCAATTCTAAGCTGAAAATTAATTCTCTGCAGCCCTTTATCTATATATGCTCGTGCTTCAGACGAAATTTATTGTAGTAATAAGATTTTTGGTTTTTCATTTTTGGGTACTCTTCCATGTGTATATGATCATTTGCTCATGATGCAGAGATTATGAAATGCAGTAAGTTCGGCTTCGGCTTCTCTTTTTATGGGGTAAAAGAAAATTTACTGGGTTGTTAATTTCCTTTAAGTTGAAGAAAGCCTGCGTCGAGGTTGCTTAAAACGAGGATTAATTAGATTGTACACAGACACATGATGGAATTGAGATTTCTCTTTTTGAAGGCAAAGCCTTTAATTTCTGATCCTCCACCAAGATACTGGTGAAAGGGCCTTATTTCGTTGTTTTCAAGTGACTTGAAAGTAGCATTGTGTCAAAAAACAAAAAGAGATTCGAAGGCAAATAGAAAGCTGAAGGAAACCCTTTACAATGCAACGAAAGAACATGGAAGAGACATCATACTCGCATTACAGTTCATTTTGTTTCACTTTGGAGAGCTTTTCATGCGAGATTTATTATTATTATTATTATTATTATTAGTATTGCTTATGATTACTGCTGAATATATATAGATGATGATGGATACTTAGAAGTAATTCCAGAGGTTCTCATCTTCTATATTTTCAGGAGCACCAGTGTCCCCCAGGCGGGGAGGGCTAAGAAGCATTCCCTGAGCCATGTTCATCAGAACATTTGGCATATCAAAGATCAAATCCTCATCAATAAACTCAGGGATTTCAGACAGCCCGGGATTTGCAGTCATGTCAACAATATTGTTTCTAACAGCAAGAGCATCCACCGCCGCCCCAGCTGCAGCGGCTGCACTGGCGGCAGCAGCCTGAATGTCACGCGGCGAGGGAGAAGCCGGGACTGGTAAAGAAGAAGCTGAATTTGGGAAATTAAGCTCAGCTTCAGAACCCTTAAGAGCAAGTGCAGCCACATCATAGGCTACTGCAGCCATTTCTGGAGTAGGAAATGTGCCAAGCCATATTCTGTTTGGCGTTCTTGGCTCCCGAATTTCAGACACCCATTTTCCACTGGTTTTACGGCGCCTAACTCCCTTATAAACTGGGTGAGGGCCGGAATTTCTGTTAGCTGTGCTACTGCTTGACTGTGACATTCTAAGTAAATTCAGTTGTATATATTTATATTTATGTAATGCATCCAAGAAATGAGAACAATTAAGGATATGATCCCAGTTAAAGATTTGCGCAGCCATTTATGGAGGTCGAGTTTTTAGGGTTGCAGTGTATGGGGATGAATATGAGATGAATTAAGTGCAAACCAGTTGTTGATGAAATGGTGAGGTGTGAGGATATTGGGTGTAAGCCAGATACATGTTGGAGTTCTGGGTTGGATACCCTTTTTTGGTGAAATTCGCGACGCAAAGCGTCCCCAACAGTTTGCGGATTTGTTGAGATTTGATTATTAATAATTTTTTGAAATTTATAACTTGATTTGATTTGGATGAAATAGGATCCTTTTACACAATCCATTGCATTTGGGACAACCAATGGAATTTTAGAAATGAAATATGTGAGATGGATGTCGACTGTTACCCCCTCCAATTCAGAGGTCCTACTAACATTGCCACGTTGGCAGGTGCATAAGCAATCAGTCCACGTGGACAAAATCAGTCGGGCAACCAGGAAGGTCAAGCAGAAGAGTTGACGAGATCCTTCTAACAAGTCTGGTCGAAGTCTTTAGATTCCGAGGCAGAAGCCCCTTCCAGCTGCATGAGGCTCTCAAACTGAAATATACCTTATTCCGCTTTGGAGTCGACGTTGTTCCCCATAATAGATTTAGAAATCTTTTAGAATTGGTTGATTTAACATTTGTAATAAAGTTTGTTAGTATATCAGCCTACTGTATGAAGCGGCTAACCTCTTATCGATGTATTAAATGCATGAATAGAAGGTGATGTAAAGTCTCAATTAGGAAGATAAAGTCACGTGGTTCTGATCCAACGGA
>CAIGRN010180150.1:0-14315 GCA_903798345.1 Fraxinus anomala | reverse complement strand
GATAGATTTTATGATATTTATCAAAATATCACGAGTGCTAAAGAACTTTGAAAAACCTTAGAGAAAGAATATGGAATTAATGATGCTGGAGTCGATAGATTTAACGCGTCAACCTTTAACAAATATGTTATGGTGGATGGAAAATCTATAAACGAACAAATTCATGAATTTCAAGATTTACTACGATATGTAGAAGAAAATGATCAAGTTTTAGTGAGTATTATAAGGTTTCATGCCTTATAGATAAACTTCCACCTTCTTGGTCGGATTTTGCTAAATGTCTTAGATATAAGCAAGGGATTTTAACATTAAACCGAGTATTAAGTTCTTTGAGAATAGAAGAGTATCATAGAAATCGTAAAGTTGATGAATCACATGCTAAAACAAACTTGGTAGAAATTTCAAAAATCTCTAATAGCTCCTCAAAGCAATTTAAGTCTCAAGGCAATACGTTCAAAAATAACTTTCGCCGTTATAGAAAACACTTCGTACCTAAGAATAATTACACTAAGGATAACAAACGGAAAGAGAAGAAGGAGCAAGGGTCATGTTATGTATGTGCAAGAATCAACCATCTCGCTCGAGATTGCTACTACAAAAGGACTAAGGAGTACAGTTGAAGGACAAATTTCAAAATGGTCGAGTAAATATTGAAGGGTGGTGAACATTCCATTAGGTGTGAATCTTCAACCTCTTTAGTCAATTTTACTTATACTAGTAATGAATGGTGGTTAGATTCTAAAGCAAATGTTTATGTTTGTTTTGATAAGAGTTTGTTTAAATCTTATCAGACTTCAAGCGGATGAAGCGCAACTTTAGAAAATGACTCCATTGCTTCTATATTGGGAATTGGAAGTGTCGAGCTTAAGATGACTTATGGGAAGAGTTTAATTTTAAATCAAGTTCGCCATGTTCCTGAAGTTAGAAGAAATTTAGTTAGTGGATCATTTTTAGTTCAACAAGGTTTTAAACTTGTAATGTAGTCAAATAAGGTTGTTATAACAAAAAACAATGTTTTTGTTGGAAAATGTTATATTAGTGATAGATTATTTAAATCGAACATTATTGAAAAACTTTATCATGATCATTCCATGATTCTTAATGTTGAAGTTAATTATTTGTGGTATGAAAGATTGGGTCATGTTAATAATATGAAGATCAAGAAACTTATGGATCTAAACTTGATTCCAAAATCTCGAGTTGACAATAATAAGTGTGAAATTTGTGTACAAGCCAAACAAACTAAGAGACATTTTAAATCTGTTAGGAGAGATACAAACCTCTTAGAATTGATTCATAATGATGTTTGTGATTCTAATAGATTGCCAACACGAGCTGTCAATAAGTACTTTGTAACATTTATAGATGAATATTTTAAGTATTGCTATATTTATTTATTGCAAACGAAGGATGAAATTTATGATAAGTTCAAAATCTATAAAGCGGAGATCGAAAATCAATTAGAACGTAAGATAAAAATCTTGAGACTCGATAGAGGAGGAGAATACGCTGGGATTGTTACATATTGAATCGAATAACTGTTAAGGATAATATTAAAACTCTATATGAGCTATGAAAAAAAAAAAAGATATTTCCTAGGTTAGATTTTCTAAAAATGTGAGGGTGTTTGGCAAAAGTAGTTATATCGGATCCTAAAAGAAAGAAAGTAGGACCAAAAACTATGGATGGTGTTTTCATAGGATATGCTTAAAATAGTAGTGCAAATATGTTCTTAATTGTAAACTCTAAAGTAAATGACATTACAAATAATACTATCATTGAAGCTAGAGATGCTACTTATTTTGAAGATATTTTTCCATTTAAGACTAGAATTTCAAGTGAACCTCTTCTTCTAAAAAAGTGTTTTTAAATAGTACTCCATCTAGTTCATCTTTAGTCGATGAAGTTGAACATGAACTTATGAGGAGTAAAAGGACTAGGAACATCACGAGCGGTGTGGCCTGGACTTAGGATTGATTTAGAAAGTTTCATGGAGGAAGAGGATGAAAGGCGAGAGGCTAAACAAAGCAAGATTTCGCTCGTGTTTCCAGGGTTGCTACTAGTGTTAGTGGCTCTGTAATGAGGTTTGTTAAAGTCCATTTTGATTTGGACTGCATTTTTACTGCACTGAGATTTTTTTAGCCATTGATGAATGAAACGTGCAGTAAAAGCTAAGGTTTGAGTGAATGAATAATTGATGGTCCTGTGATAATGCAATTATCGTGGGGTTGCAGTGGGTGCAGATTCTTCGAATGGTCAAACGAGAACGAAAAATATAAATTGCAGGATTAAATTAGAATAAAAAGAAGTTAAATGGTTAATATTTTAGAAATTAGCAAATTGTATGACCTCTAATGAAAATTTTACCATCATGCTTAGGTACTTTTTACTTGGACAAATTACCTCCTTGGTCTTCCGCAAGGGAATTATTTTCTTACTTTTGTCAAATACAATGTAATAAATATTTTCTTAATTATTAATGATAAATAAGAGAAATACAACATATCTTGGTTTTTACCCACAATATCATAAATGCATATGCTTTGTCCCAACAAAAAAGGGTAACCATCATGTCTTTGTGTGAAAACAACTTACCTTAAAAATTATCTATGCACCTTTACATGATTATCCCCTAACCTTTTTCACACGTTTAGCACTCAATCTAAAGTCCATCTTAGTGTACAAACATTATAATTGTACCAATTTTGTGAAGTAATTGACTTGTACTAGGTTCATGATCGCTATGTCATCTAATATAAGTTAATTACATCAGACATAACTTATTCAACAGTACGTGATGTACATCTTAGTGTACACAATACTTGATAGAATGCCTCATTGGACTTTTTTTTTTTTTTTTTTCAAAGATTGTTTTTGCCGCCAATAGTTTTTTACCATCACAGAATCTGTCAACAAAGGTAAAAAAAAAAAAATGGCGTACAAATACATAAATCCTAATTTATTAGCTTCGACAATAAACAGAATAAAGTCTCATATTCAACAAGGCTATGGTGTACTACTATCACCTATTAACTTCGCATGTGTTGTAATAAGGTAACGAACATATTGACTATTGAAGGATAAATATGGTATTGAATCAAAGAATGATATCTAATCATGCATGATTCATATGAGACACGTGATGCCTAAACAATGTACTAATCAAGTTGATTAATGACAAGATAGTGGAGATTAAGACACGACTATTCAATTTAAATCAGACAGTAATTGAACGTGGCCAGATCACGATGTGACTATGAACATGAATTTATACTACTGTCTAGGGACTTGTGACTTCCTTCTGGCCACGTTGGCTGGAGCCGTTTTTAAGGTACAAATAGTGGCATTTCTGATATTTTAGTGGATTCTACCGCTAGTTTTGACAAAACCCACATGGGAAAGATCTATACTGACGAGGTGATACAGAAGAATCCAACGATGCACGTGACATTAGTTGATGCCTTGACAGAGATACCAAAACTAAATTAACATTTATTATGCTAAGTTTATTATTAGAACATCAATAATTACAAAAATCAAACTGCTCTAAGAACTTACTGATCGACATTTTGATCTTTAGTAGTTTTCAGCTACACATCTCGTCTTTATTTTACTCTGCATCCAAGGACAGCGATCCACAGCCACCACCATCCAGCTAGACATTAACGCTCACCAGTTTATATAAGCACAAGTTGAGCTTACAGCAACGGTTCGTGGACTGTAGGTTTGAGCTCATCGAGATCCAACACAACTTTACCTTGAATTAACCTCTTATCCTTGGCCTCGTGGGCTTCTCGCACTTGTGTAATTGGAAATGTTTTCTCCACTGGGATTTTCAGCTTTCCAGCCTCGGCTAGACAGCGGATCTCATCTAAACCTTCGGCATCAGCCCTCATGTAAGTCCACCAATATTCTGTACCATGTTATAATCAGGCGCTAATGAGAAAAAAAAAATACAAACATTTGACAACTCTCACTGTCTTCCCAAGCTTGTCCCGTAAGAACATAAAGACGTGCAACGAAATCCTTTCAGTTGATCTTACCGAAATGAGTAAAATCTACACAAAATATTCCAACTTGACAATTTATCCAGCTGGAGAATATTTATATTCATGTAGTTCCAACAAAAAAGTTGTGCTTCTTAGTAACAGACCTATTCCATGAGAATACCGATATTGAATTTGCTTCTTCAGTAAAGTAGTAGTTGCCAAAGGAAGTCCAATTGCTAGTCCATATCTATCCGTCAAGGATGCAGCCTCCCCCTGCAGCAAACACAACAAAAAACTTTGCTCCATTATGAGCAACAACTATAAAAGGGAGTAATGAGATGGAGTAGCTTGTTTCTTGTACCTGCAATGTCATGTAATGTCCACCTCTCTTCAAAAGATTGATACCTATTCTTTCTGTCTCGGGTACACCAATTGTGTCCAAAACAGCATCAAAATACCCTTTTATTGCTACTTCATAATCCTGCAAATATGAAACTTGTATTAAACCAAGAGAGGGAACATTTGAACGGAGTTCAGCAATATAGACTTTGTGATCACACTCAAGAAGTAGGCAGAAATTTGGTAATGGGCACAGAACAAGGATTATTTTTTCAGTACCAAAATTTGAGTTTTAAGGATGAAGTATATTTATAATTGAAGATTTATAATTAGACATCATTATTTGATTTGAAGAAAATTGAAAGGATCACAATTGAGCATCATGGGAAAGATAACGAAAAAAATCATAATGAAAAACGTCTGAAGGGCTTTCATATCTATGAGACGGTAAAAAGAGGTAATTATGTGAACACCTCAGTTGTATAGTCCACAGCCTGCTCGGCACCAGCTGCTAAGAGACGATCTACGCTTTCACCTCCACATGTGGTTGAAACATGGCACCCCGCAGCCACAGAGAGCTGAATTGCAGAAAAACCTACAGCTCCTCCACCACCCACCACTAATACCCGTTGCCTGTAAAGATATAATAAAACAACCATTTGAATAGCCTACTCTTGTTTAAAAGTGAGAAAACTTATGAACACATCTTCCTATTATGACATACTAAAATGATCTCATGTTCATTCTCTATACTAACTCATTAGAACCATGTCAGTCTGCTCAAGAGCTTAAACTAAAAATTAGGTCTTCCTTAATCTTCTTCTACATACCTCACAAGATAAAAACAAAGTCTACAAAGTACTTTTTAAGAAGCAAACTAGCGCATTACTCGTGAACATCTGATTTCCACGCTTAAACAATTGGTCAAAAAAAAAAAAAGTTGATTGTGCTTGATTCAAATGTATTCTTATTCCTAGTAATAAACATCGCAGAAATACAAGATACTGAAAGAAACCATGTGCATAGTATGCACATTTCATGATGAAATCCTCTACAAAGTTCAAACGACCTGCAAAATAAGGAGAGTCATGCTACTTCAATTTCAAATGTATATTACCTTGAATCATGTCAAAAGTTAAAAAATTGATAATTTCATTATAATGTCCTCGAAATGTCTGCTTGTTAGGTCACAAGCTTAATCTTACAAAATGTAAAAAACCAAGCGGAGACAGGAGATGTATTTTGGTAGCCTTATTCCAACTCACTATTCATTACATGCTTAAAAGCAAGAAAATGGTCATCAGAGAGTTTTAGGTTATGAGCATTAAAAACATACCCCTTTTTAATTCTTGCGGTACTTCTTAATGCACGCCAAGCAGTCAAGGCAGCAAAAGGAATGGCACTTGCTTCCTGCCCGAAACAAAAATAACAATGAAAAAGTCTACTACTAAGGATTAACAAGAGACAGATGCAACAGAGCATTGGACCCCAGTAAATTGGAATGCAGCAATAAGGAGAAAGGACATGCTTTTGAAATCCATTATAAACCTAAGATATGGGAAAATTGCATCCAGAGAGCCCAATTTATACGTAAATGAGCACCTATGTCCCTATTCACCTTTTATTGGCAAACGGATCCCCAGCCTTCTGTTTTTGTAGCATGTAGGTCCACAAAAATAAGATTTCGTCCAAAAGAGTTGTTTTCCATGTCTTGCATGTGATCAACAATTTTGATAGAAAAGGAAATTATACCTCACTCTTCGTAAAACAAAAATAAATAAATAAAAGGCAACTAATTTTCTTCCTCCCTCTACCCCAAATAAATAAAAGGCAACTAATTTTCTTCCTCCCTCTACCCCAACTCCCGTTGCCCTTGCCCCTGCACCTGCCCCTCTCCATTCACAGTGAAGATTCTTTCCAAAAGCTTGTCCCTGTATTTATTTCCCATTAGTACTATTAAACAATGCCACCTGATGAGGTTACAGACCTCCATTATTTATTTCCTTGAAACCCTTCCTATTTTGGCTGGATGAACTACCCTTTAAATCAACCTCAGGTCATGCCCCAAGTACTAGAAATCCATCCACAATCAACATGTTCCTGCAGTAACTTGACTTCTGATGAAGCAGATGAAGAACAACTCAGTATAGTAAACGTGGGGAAGCAGAGAAAAATGAATTTTAATAGAAGAAATGGGCCTAGTCAATCTAAAACTCTCTCACCAACAAAGATGAACAAGTAGCTATACAGAGACAGGGGATGAGAAGGGACAGGAGGAAGGCAACAGGGGTTGATGGTGATGGGGTGCGGTAAAAGAAGATTGTTTATTCTTTATTTTGTTCAAACTTCAAACAGAGGATAATAATCCGTCAACCAAAAACCCTGATTACATAGGATATGTGTAATTTTGAAATGGTCTTTTTGAGCAGAATTTACCTCTGGGTACATGCTACAAGATTGAATATTGGCCCTCATTTGCCAATAAAAAAGTACAGATTAAGGACTGTGGATGAAATTTTTTGTAGTAATATATAACAAGATACCAATTTCCCAGTCCACAGGGACTGTATTTTGAGATTCCTAATCATGGAGCCAAAACAAAGCTTCTGGGAAAAAGAAAGATTGTTGTGAACAATTGAAAGTTCCCATAAATAGCTGCACACTCAAGACTTACCACATGTGAAATTGATGCTGGCTTTGAAGTTAGTTCATCTTCTGCAAGTACAGCATAGTCAGCATAAGTACCCCTCACAGCAGTTGGATGCAGTGCGCCAAACACTTCCTGACCAACACTGAATGAGCGGACAGACCCTCCAACAGCAGCAACTTCACCACTTATATCACGGCCCAAAACCAATGGCAAAAGCGGTTCAAACAACGAACGACCATAACCAGATCGCATCTGAAAAATATTGAAATTTGTAGCAGAGATATGAGGGTGAAGTATGCGGTATAGAAATCTAACTAGTTACTATGGGTTCAAACTTAAACTATAGCAGGCAAATGAAAGTTGCATATCAGGTAAAAGCTCTCACAATACAGCAACACAGAAAGATAACTGACTGTTACAAATTTTTCGACCAATAATCAAGGAAGATCTTCATTCCTTAAATAAAATAAAAAGTAGTCAATTAATCAAGGATATGTGTGTGTAAATAGATTATATAGGATTACCTACGTCAAAAGTCTTTTCAATCAACTTGAAATCAATTTAAAAAGTTCAAAATCAGTGAAGTAATAATAATTCAAAGTCATAGTAATAAGTAAGACATTGATTTCTAAACTTCTTGTTCTTGTATTCTTGCCCATATCAGCATTGTCTACTCTGCCCTCAATCATCTATTAGGTGAGTACAAATTCGATTACTTAAATTGTCTTTCAACGTCCATTATCACGATATCATGCACGGAATGAATTCAATTTTTCATAAAAGGCTTAACACATGTACAATTTTAATAAATAGACAACAAAGACACTTGAACCCAGGATGTTTGTATAGTTCTGATACCAAGTTGTGTACTATCCCTACGAGATATATCAATGTCTGTGGTAGAATTTCTTGAGTTCCTACTTCCTACAAGTATAGATGGCAAGTTTAGTAGTTGGAACAGTAAGTTCAGTATTTGGATTTAAGGTTGTAGAGTTGGAAGGACTACATGTGTTCAAGCTCCTAGTCTCTCAAGTAACTGATATATTGAAAAAGAAATAAAATTAATTTGTTAGGTAGGTAAATGCATCCAAATCAGATGAAACAATATAAAAAATCAACTGCTTGATGAGGTAATATTACAAAAAGATAATAATATAGTCACTAGTAAGTTGTTAATTTCTTTTAAAGCAGGCTTTGCATAATGTTATTTGTCAGTACCTTACTGTCTTAGTTTTGAAACCTCTGAGCTTCTACAATTTTCATATGCTTCCTTAGTGGTCAAGTGGGAATTGGGAGTCGGAAAACATACGATCATTTCCTCAGTGGTTGTGTGAGCAATTGATCTTGTGTTTGTTTACATAGAACTAGTGCTCAAAGTATAAAAACTAGCAGAAAGCACATTAGAAGTTAAATATTTCTTCCCTAACACGTAAAGGGCGCTTACTAACACAACATGAGAATTAAATTCCTGAGAGTTCAATTCCGCAATAAACAAACTATAATTTATTTGTCTTACAGGGGAAATTTAGTAACATAGCACACTACAAAAAGCAAATGCAATATACATTTACTCATCTCTTGATCTAACCTAATAAATAAAATCTGATTAGTGACTCCAATAATCAATCGATCGCCAAGGAAGCATAATTAAATTGTGGAAGCCCAAAAATTCCACGATGAAAACAATAAGTCAGCAGGAAATAGAATTATGAGATTCCTACTTCTAAAAAGTTGTGACAACTTAGTAGAGTGGATACATTATTATACTTCCCAAATATCATTTTCAAGCTAGTAGATTTTTATAATATTTCACCTGATTCGAATGCATTTGCTATTCTACCTAGAACAGATATTCTTTCTTCATTTTCAGTACATCAAACACAAGAGAATTTCTAATTTGGATTAAAAAACAATAATCAACAAGGAAATGCTAATAGTTTATCAACTTTCGTTTCAAATGTTGTATCACAAGCACTCCTAATTGATTTGGCCTCATTTTACAAAAACATGATAAAATCTATTTTCATACACTTGGGCGTGTAAAAAAAAAAAAAAAAAAATAGCGAAAATGGGACTGACTCTGGTATCGAGGGGATTGATGGAAACAGCACGAGCGCGAACAAGGACCTCATTGGGCTTGAGATCGGGCACCTTGACATTGTCTCGGAGCTCCAGCACCTCCGGGCCGCCGAATCGCGGCAACAGCACCGCTCTGCAGCTCGTCACGACAGTACGAATACACTCCCCAAACCCTAGTTTCCATTTATTTCCAATTCCAATCACCGTTGCTCCGTTTGTCTTGGGCAATAGCCACTGCATCCTTAATTTATATTTGTAAGAACGAAGACTGGAATTTCAGTCCTATTCTAACAAGTAACAAAGTGCATGAAAATCACGAATCTCCGTGTATCTTTCTATATCTAATAGGCAACTATCTATGTATCTATAGGCAAAACTGAATTATAGAAGCTGGACACTGCAGTATATATAACACAAAAACACACACTTGGCATTGGTGACGTGTTTGTGTTATTTTCCGCAGAAAGGGTATTGGCATCGGTGTCCCTTCTCAAGTGAGTTTCTAAGTAACTAGTGAGTGAGTATTTTTATATTTTTTACTTTATTTACCCTCGACAGAAACATTCTGGACATTATTTGTTATTGAGATTTCTTCAATTTAACAAAATTTAGTTTTAGTACAGAACTCTTCATTGATTAACATAACATCAAATAAAACAAATAGTGAATTCTATAACGTACACAAAGACGAGGGTGTCAAGCATTTTTCAACGAATAAGTTTAGTGTACATATTGCACTAGCCGAAAGCTGGTTATCAGTTCAAGAATGTAAAATGTCCCTACTTTTTCAGGGTAAAAAGGGATAGAAAAAAATGCATCGAGCCAATGTGCAAAAATCAAGCAATACGACGCTGAAGTAACTCAAGCCATACTCTCACAGTAAAAGCTCAAACGGTCTTTAATAGATAAAATTTAATTCATTCAGATATGTATGGCATACATAGTTCACTCACTATTTGCAAAATATTACCACAACGTCTTGGATACATATTAATCTATTTTATTTGATGAACACACCATCCAAACATTAATGCACAAGTCCACCTTAAAATGTTATGCGAACATGAGCATTATGCTAGTTGAATAACATGGTTATACTGGGAATTTTGAACTCCAGAGTTCTGTATTCGCCATCCTCTTCCGGGTTATTTACACATTCACACTCATCAATCCTTTCGCTGTATCTGTAGACATAAATTATTTCATATAAAGAGGATGAAGAAAAATGACTATTTGAATAAACTAGACAATGATTCATCTCCCGACTTACATGTCTATAGGCTCGGTCAAAGCTGCAAATAAATAATGAAGCAAGTCAGCATACCTTAGTGAAGTCATTGGCAAATTACACAAATTTGTAATAACGAGGTAAGCACAAAATTCCAATTGTCTTTGATGCCAAAATGAATAGTATGTTTTATGGAACTGTGTGTTAAGCTATTTCTATAAGATGAACATAACTCGCATGAGGATACTAAGATTGATGTCTGGTTGTATAAATGAGAATATGTGCCAATTTGAGGTGGTGACACTTATTGAGGAACAACTATCCGTTGTGTTTATCCTTGTACCAAACGTTCGTGCAATGTAATAGCATCATAAATTTCGCCAAGGTCAAGCTCAAATATTGTTTTGAGCACTTGAATTTCTTAGGGAGCAGCAATAGAATGGAACAAACCTGTTACCGTGGTGCTAAAGCTCTCTTGACAAATCCTGCATGCCAATCAAGTTCTTCATATCACTGGAGGAGGATAATGAATGTGGTTACAACTTTCACAAAATAAAACAACTAAAAAACCAAAGACAACAAAGAATGAGGTTTATAAAAGCTGTCTAATTAATTATACAACATTATTTCCATTTACTACCCTTTCTTATCCTGATCGATATCAATGAAGGACAAAACATAAACTGCTCTCTTCCTGTTCCATCTTTTGTGAATTTGTTCAAACAAAGAAAATAAAGCTTCGAACTAATCAGCGGATAGAAAATGGATACACAGTTCGGATTACAAATTTGCTTTAACCATTCAACCATACAATTGGTGGTTTGGAAGTCGAGGTCAGTACAGTAAAATGCAACACAGACCAGAAATGTGATAGTTTTACAAACACTTACATGCGGCATTCCACACTGGTTCCATGGTTGCAGAAGGGACAGCTAAAGACGGTATCAAGTTTCTCCATTCTCTTCTTTGGAGGTGGCTTCGACTTGGCCTTCATCTTACCCATCTCTCCGTTTAATTTTTGTCCCGCGGTAATGCCAATATACCAGTTTTTTATCGAAAACAAAACTTTATCCCATGGCAAGATGCAATAATCTACGGACGTATATACATTAATTTAATAGAACCAAACACATGCGATTTCATTCATATCAGTATCTGTTGAATATAACAAGCCTCGCTTATTCTAACCGACAATTTTACATTTGGTAAATCAGCATTTATATTTTCATTATTATCATGCAAAGCTACTCGATTCTCAAGCATAAAATAACACTCCAAATAGCAATTTATTTATAATATATCCAGAATTTTTTGAGAATGGTCAAGTGCATATTGATTTCCTTTGAGAATAATATAAATGGGGCCCCAAAGGTTTCAAAAAGTATAAATAGGTCCAAAAGTTTATTTTTTTAGCATACGCATGTAAAGAGTACATCTCCAAATTTTCAATTTAAATAATTATATACATAATTTATATTAAAAAAAATTAAAAAGAAAATAGATGAAAAACGAATTTCATCTTGAAAAATGATTTTAAAAGTTGATAGAAAAGAAAAGTAAAATTATGAAAAATGTCAGCTTCCCAAACCTAACACATTCAACTCCTCAACACAAACTTGCGCCACCAAACCACCACCACATCCATGTCCATCATTATCGTTATCGTCATTACCAATACAACCACCTTAACCTCTTGCAAACCAACAATAGTTGGATGTTGGCTACAAAAATATCTTTTTTTTTCTAATATGTTTTGACAATCGTTCCTTGTACGAACGAGAAGAGAGGGTGATTATGGAGAATTAGCTTTCGATAATATCATAGGCATTGAACCTAATCCTACTCATTTTCCAAGAAAGTGTGGAAAGCAAAAATGTCGGAATTCAAAGCACCAATCATGTCGTATTAATTATTATAATTACTTGTAGATAGTTTGGTTTTGAGAATAGACAATCATGGCATTGGATTTCAATGAAATTAGAAATGGTTCCAGTAATTTGGAGCAATTTATTTTCAAAATAGTTATAAAAATAAATAGAGCAAATAATGATCAATGAAAATTCATTGATATTATCACTAATTTTGATAAAATCAACATTTATCGCATATTCACATTAATTCCTGATGACGATACGGTATGATGTTGATTGAGTAAGATGAAGTGTTCTACTTTTAAATTCTCTTTTTATTTGTTTCTTCATCTTTTCTTAGTTAATATTTTAATCAATTAAATGTTAAAGAGATCATCAACTCGAACCAATTAGTTGATCTTAAGAGCATGGTAATCGTTTAGACTATTATGATCTTAAAAGATGCTCTACGACTCTCTGACATAGTCCTCACAATATTTATTGGATCATTGTTTGGTCTTCATTATTTTCAAAATATATTTTTTTCTCTCATTTTCAACTACACATTTTTAATAAAATAATATTACACGCAAATTCAAAAAAATTTCTTATTTTTTAATCATACATTTTCCATCGAAATACTATTCCGAAATGTATTTTGGGCAAAAATTGAGGCTAAACAAGCTCTCAATTAAACCATGATGATCAATAAGTATACTTTGTACACTTATGTAGACCATTAAATGAAAATAATGTGTATTGATTATGATGAATTATTGTTTAATCTTGGATACATTTTGTTTGTTAGACGAAACAGGATGCTTAATGGAGAAACTTTTAAAAAAAAAAATGAACGAAATTTGAGCAAAAAAGGAAATATTTCAAAGCTTAAGGATCAAAGTGCAAATATTAAAAAGTTGATTCGGACCAAATATCGATAATTGAATAATGCGGGGAATCAATCGGATGCAAATGAGAGACAACAGATTGAAATCACACTGAGGAAAGGGCTAAAAAGTGGCGAAGAAAATTTGAGGACCAAACTGAACTTCCCTTAATAATCGTCGGTGCATCCTTAACGTTTACATATGTAAGCGACATTGAATACTGAAAATAGCTTCAAAATTGCTGATCAATTACATTCATGACCTCTTTCTCTTTGCTCATGCATTAATTTTTGTTCCTTCCTATAGAGATAGAGATCATTTCAAACAAGTCAAGGCTCCATCACTTCTACTGCCACATCGCCTATATGTGTCATCATTTTGTGTCCATGTGGCATTTCAAACGCAAATCCTGGCCAAAAAAGATGAAACCTACATATACACAATCAAGAGAGGTGATTTATACAAATACATACATAAAACCCTGTATCTATCTACCTTTCATTTCTTTGAAAATGTCTTCATCAAGAATCATGTTCTTCTCCACTGTTTTACTGATATTCATCTCTACTGCAAAACCAGATGGTGATGGTGATGGTGGTGGTTATAGTGATGGTGTAGGCACTTCTTCACCAAGTGCTTGTACAAACTGCTCAATCTGCCCATATCCCTGCCGCTCTCCGCCGTCTGGGTACCAGTCGAATGGCGCACCGCCACCGCCTTCTCCGGTGGCACAAGTGGATTGCCCACCAGATGCTCCAGTTCATTGCTGCCAGCAGTATGCACCTCCCACTCCTTTCTATTATCCTAATAACAACTATTCTGGTTCAACACATTTGCAGGTCATCAAGCCCTCTGGTCCATGGTGGATTTTCGGCTTGGTGATTCTCTTTCTTGTTCATCGGCTTTGAACACATTTCAATGGCCTCCATCCGCTAGTCTCTATTTGTAATTCAATAAGGATCCTAATTTTTTTTTTTTGTGTGTGTGTGTTAAACTTATATAGAAGGTAGTTCAAGTGATTAATGGTAATCGCCAATTATTAATAAGTGTATGGTTTCATCTTCTAGTATATATATTATATTAAAAATCAGAAATTCCATATTACGCTTTATTGACGTGCAATTTCATTTTAAAAGTATTTATTTTAATGCGTTTACAAGAAGTAAAAACTTCATTTTCTTCTTTCATCTTTTTCTCTTTTCACTGTTTGAGGATTATTTTTTCTATCTATAACTCACAAGTGAATGAAAAACCTAACCCTTTACTATTATTTAATTAATAATTTCTTCCAGA
>CAIGRN010180138.1:433-12394 GCA_903798345.1 Fraxinus anomala | reverse complement strand
TTAGTGATAGGTAGCTTGCAATGACTTTTATAAGTCTCTAAGCTAAGAAAAGGGAAGAGGCCGAGGAATTTTTATTAACTCATTATGATTGTTACTTTCACGACACTTTCAAAGTTTAATGGAATTATTTTGATATTTTTCGATTACACTTCTTGTTGTTATTTTTTAAATTATACTTCTTGTGTGAACTTTTTCGTCATTGAATAGTCTGTTTAGTAAGCAATGAAAAAGAATCTGTATTTAGCTGTTAAATTTCTTGCTGTTGTTAAAGTATATAATTGACATTAACATGCTTTTACAAAAGTAAGTGTTCTAGCAAGTGTAATTAACTAGGGACCTTTTTTTCTGTAGTGGATCAGCATTATTTTATTCCCTTTTTCTTGTAGAACTTTCTTCTTATGATGAATTAACATTGCTGAGCCCAGTCCTTCAGGAGAACATGTACTAATTTTATTCAGATTTTCTTTTGAATTCTATTTAAGCGCATCTTAGAATTTTGAATTTTCCCAATCTTTAAAATGATTCTGTCAACATATAGTTTGTATTTTTAGACTGAGAAAAGAGAATTTTGTATTTTGTTTTCCTGCTTTTAATGAAATGATAAGAGTCTGTTATAGTTGATTCAATTAGTTTACAATTTTGGTTGAATGTATCTTATTTGATTCGTTTGTACATCTGCATCTAGAGAACTCTTTCCTTTGACAAAATCCTTCAGAATGATTAGTGATAGGTAGCTTGCAATGACCTTTATAAGTCTTATAATCAACTTCTTATTATTTGGACTTCTCCAGGAATTCGACAAAGTGAGAAACACAAAGCTGCTCCGAGACTGTCTTCTGATTCTCGAACTCATGTTGGTGGAACCACTGGGAATGATATGGTGTGTATATGTGTATTTTGATTTATATGATTTGTTGTTAGCCCTCCGAATATCTAGTAATCATTGACGTTGCTATTCACATGCAAATAGCGACTCTTAATATTTGATAACTTAAAATTGGCCGATGCAGTTCATGCTTGAGCTGGGGCAAAGATCTTTGAAACAAGCCACTGGAACACCAATGAAGAAGTTACTGGAAGAAGAAATGTCAAAAGAAATTGAAGTTAAAAGACGATCACCAAGTGTTATTGCCAGATTGATGGGTCTTGACGGGCTGCCATCTCCACGGCATGTTCATAGACAACAAAGGAGTTCTTCAGATAACTATCAACAGAAAAATGTGTCAATGGGCATCCAACATAGTGGCCAACTACTTGATGGCAAATCAAGTAGGAGAACCTCAATGGAGCGTCAAGAATTCAAGGATGTGTATGAAGATATGGAAGCATCTCACATTGCGAGTCGGCGTTATTCATCAAGATGGAGTGCAAACACAGAGCTTATAAAACCTGAGCCTGCACTCAATCTGCAGAAGTTTACGAATGCACAACATCTTTTCACTGATGAAAAGCTTCTAGGTTCCAAAGACTGTTATGAAACATTTGAGTTGGTAGACCCAAATAAGGACTTACTCCAGAAACTTCCTCAGCATCAAGATTCCTTATTTGTAAAGCATATTCATGATCTAGAAGTTGATCCTTCCAGTTCTCTTCGTGGTCATATAAAAGTTCTGAAGCCATCAAATTCTGCTAAGTATGAAAACAATGCCAAGGCACGGAAATCAGAGAGAGGGATTTCATGCAAAAATGACATGACCTCTCTCCAGAAACGTGAAGATGACCTTTTACTTCACCCACACGATTGCCATATAGCTCATATTTCTTGCAAGCCACCAAAGATTCAATTAGAAGAGATGAAAGGCAGAAACACTCTTCCCACGAGGATTGTTGTTCTCAAGCCAAACCTTGGAAAGATACACAGTGCTCGTGCATCTGTTTCATCACCTGATTACTTACATAATTACCCCTCCAACTTTAGGAAGCTCACAGAATATAGAAGTGTCGGAGCTACTGAAATACTATATGGGAAAAGGAGAGATTCATCTGATGACGTAGGATCCTTGAAGCCCCTGTCAAGTGACGCTAGAGAAATTGCTAGGGAAATTACAAGGCGAATGAGGGATGGTTGTGATGGATTCATTGATCCAACATCTTCTGGAGTCAGAGGATATGCAGGAGACGAGAGTTCTTACGATGCTTATGAAAGTGATTCTGCGAGTGAATCGGAGGATTTTAAATTGTCATCTAGAAACTCACGCCGTTGTAATAACCAGTATAAATATTCATCTTTTGGTTCAATTGAGTCATCTGTAAATAGGGAAGCAAAAAAGAGACTTTCTGATAGGTGGAAGACAACTCATAGATGTCAGAATTTGGAAATGGTTGGTAAAGCTAGCACACTGGGTGAAATGCTTGTCAAACCCGATAGAGAAACAAGGCCTAAATGTTTGAACGCTAAGGTTGATAGGGCAAGTGATCAGAATACAAGCACTGATGGAGCTGCAATTTGGGATGTTCCTTTGGGCATTAGCAGTACGGATGGTTGGAAGGATGAGCGTAATAGAATTTCTTCTAGATCGAGGTCCCTCTCTCCTTCTGTGAGTGGCAAAACTCGCAGAAGAACTTATTCTGCAACTCTGGCCGAAGACCAATATCTGATGCATAATGACAGCGTCAATTGTGGTAGAAGTGAGTCTGTGAAGGGAAACCTAAGTTGGAAGGAAGATATTTCATCTAAAGATATAAAATGCAGGAGCCAGACACCTTCCTGTCATCACAAATTTACCAATGAAACAGATTCTTCAGCAGAATCCAATTTTGAGATCCAAACAGAGATGAACTTTGAAACAATCCCAAGTGAAAAGCAATCCACATCTCAGATCATTGCAAAAGATGGCACCTGTACAACTCCTGTTCCCGATGCAAAGACTGCTGCTCAACATGGGGGTATAACCTCGTCTTTAAAATATTCTGAGTTGCAATTGAAGCAATCATCTTCGGAGGTAGAAAATGACAAAAATATTGCTTGTGACAAAGAGGATTCTAGTTTCCAGGTTTGGATATTCACTTTCTTTTAACAAAATTACTAATGCTACATGCATGCTGCAAATACGAAACCTTGTAATTTCTGTAGCACGGACACTTCAACTAAGGCAGCGTTTCCGTATCCGACACGTGTCGATACTGACACTTATTGAACATTCTACCATAAATATTTTTCTTTTTTTATTAAAAATACTATATATCTTTAACTCAAAATTATTAGTAAATAACAATATAGGTACTCATATTTAAAAGATTTCAATAAAAAAAAATTAATAACAAGTATAAAATTAAATTTGTGCTATATAAATGAAGAATTTTAAAAAATTTAATCAACGTGTTGACAATGTGTTGTGTCAATACTTTTTAAAAAAATCGCGTGTTGACGTATCCGACACGTATCATGTTGGACACACGTGTCTGTGTCGGTACATCACAGCTTGTAATCATGCTTCTTTTATTAACACGTTTTCCATAGCCCCTCTTAACATAATTAAGTAGGTTTGATTTCTTGTTTTCTCATTGTACTTGAAATAACTGCATTAAACTGAGATAAGGCTTTACATTTGCTACTGTAAATTATTGCACTTCCTATAAATAGAAACACATTTCCTTGTGCTATAGAAACACTTTACGTGCATGGAAATCCTTTACCTAGCCACATTGTTTCTATTCTATATTCATCCCAAGTTCTTTCCATACAATGCCAGAGTATGTATTAGATGATTATTTCTACTGCAAATTATTGCACTTCCTATATATAGAACCACATTTCCTTGTGCTATAGAAACACTTTCTGTGCATGAAAATCCTTTGCCTAGCCACGTTGTTTCGATTCTATATTCATCCCAAGTTCCCTCCATACAACGCCAGAGTATGTATTAGATGATTATTTCTTTCAAGTCAAGCTGAGTGAATATCTTCCGCTTTCTGGTAGCAGTTGGTTAAGTTGCATAAGAGTCTAATGTTTCGCTGTCTACAAGTTCTAAGCTGGTCTATATTCTTGTAATGAATTGATAGAATGCTGCTGGAGATGATTTAAGGTTGAATTAACCTATTTTTGGCTCATGTTTATGAACTGTTTATACACAATTAAGCTACTTTTTATCCACACATTTCGATGACCCACGAGTACTATCCACCGCTCGTTTATGTCTATTTATAATTTAAGCCCCTGTTTGACTATTTTTTATTTTATTTTATTTTTGGAAAGAATGAGTTTTCGAATAGTAAATCTTGGGAGAATGTGTGGTTTAAAACTAAGGAAAAATTTTGGGATGACATGAATAATATTTTATTGTGATAATGTGTGGTTGAAAATGAGTATGAGAAAAAAGAATGAGAAAGAATGGTTGTCAAACAAGGGCTAAATTGTTTATCAACACTTCCACGCATGCTCTTACATGTTACTAAGTTATCTTACTACCTAGAGTTGGTTATTTCCACATGGGATATTTTGCATGAATGTTGTATTATTTGATTTCCATTCAGTTGAGTTGCTGCAAATTATTTCTCTAGTTTATAGTTTCCTGACCTCGTGCAGTCATTCTACCAATATACAGGACTAGAAACCTTCAAAAAATATACGAATAGAGACTTTTTGATGAAGTCATGGCAGACTATTAGTTTCAATCTTGCAAGCTACTAGAATATGCTTGCTTCTAATTCATTAATATGTTATTTAAGATTGAATAAGAATGATAATAGGATTTGCCTATACCAATACAAGGTCATCCTGGAGTTGTGCGCTTAGCATAACAAGTTACTTGTGCAAAGAAATGAGTAACACTGATGAGTTAGATATTCAGTCAAGTATTCTAATTGGCTTCTTTGAAACATTTGCAAACTATTCTTCATCTCAAGCTTATTTATGATAACATCTTGCTAGCACATTTAATTTTCCTAATTGCTTTGCATTTTCATCATTTTAATACGTGAAAGCTGTTTAACTGAATTGTGAGCGTTTATTCAACTCTACAAAATTCATGTGAGCGGATAATGATGTTTCAGGAACCGTTGGAGGGACTACGCAAACAAGCTTCTGCTTCCATGCAGTTTCCAGGAGCCGAGCCAGATTCTTCAGAGAGCTCTAAGAATGCTGATTATCATAGTCCAGTTTCAGTCCTGGATGTCCCTTTTACAGAAGATATATCATCTAGTTCTGAAAGCTTTGAGAGAGTCAGTGCTGAACTTCATGGTATGAAGCTCGTTATTATTTTAAGAATTTACCTGTGTGTGTGACTCTTGGTAATGAAGTCTTTGCAAGTTCTAGTATATGAATAAAGTGTTTGATAGATATATATATATTTTTTTAACTATAGAGAGCATCGTCATTTGGCTTGAGTGAATTACAAGAAAAATTATTTGAAGGTGATTAAAATTTTTCCATGCAGGGAAAGGAATGACCTTTTATAATCTTTTCACCTTCTACTAGGAGCATAACCTAAGTTTAAATGGTGCCAATGAAAATTATCCCTGAGATTCAGTTCAAACACATGGTAGCAGTATATTGTCTATTTAACCATTGTTTACAGAGACTGGTACTTCCTTTCTGTCATTTCAACCCCACCGTTTTGAATTTTACACATTGTTTGTTAAAGCCTTCAATATTAACCATGATTCTTAGTCATTTTTGTGAATGGCAATCACAAATAGTTCTTCATCTGTCTGAATATGTACAGGTTCTTTCATCTTTGCGTCCTTGTGATTGTAGAATTTTCTACAGACATTTTGCTTTACTAGAGTCATGTGCTTCAGTCGTCCATGCTCATTCTTGCAGTACACTCGTTCTCTTTTGTTCTGATATGAATGTCTTTTTTAACTCTCTTATTTTCTACTACAATTGTAAAATTTTATGTACCTTTTCTTGTAGAATTGCGAATGCAGCTGCAGCTCCTCAAGATGGAATCAGGAGCATATCCCGAAGTACCTGCACTTATTTCAAGCGAGGAAGACGGTGCACAACATTTGTTAATGGATTCAGAGCAAAACCAAGAGAGAGGAGCCGAAGTCTGGGAAGCTTCATATGTTCTGGATGTGCTGATCAACTTGGGTTTTGAAGAATCTGACCTCGATTTCTTTAGAACAACATGGCACTCCCCGGAATGCTATTTGCATCCTGAGTTGTTTGATAATCTTGAGAAGAAATATAGCGACGAGAAAATGGAGTCAAGGTCTGAAAGGAGGTTGCTGTTTGACAGAATAAATTCAACAATTGTAGAAGTTAATCAGCTGCTCGTTGACTCCTTCCCGTGGGTTATGCCAAAACTAATGGGAGTTGATTTGAAGGGGCCAAAGCAAGTGATCAGAGATAGTCTTCAGAAGTTGCTTTCCCACCAAGACTTTCAAGCCATAGGTAAAACACCGGAAATAATACTTGACGGGGATATGCAATGGTTTGGATTCAAAGGAGAAATCGACGTGATAGGTAACGAAATTGAGAAATTGTTGATAGATGAAATGATAACAGAGATTCAAACTTTGGAAGTTTAGAACAAACTGTTAGTCTTGGTTATATAGACAGATGAACACGTCTGTTTAGAACTATAAAAGGAATAACAAAATTCGAAATTTATTTCCAAACTTAGGATTCTATCTGGGCGCTTTATTGAGCTCCGTTAATGAAGTCGCAAAGCTGTTTTCCATTAGATCATGCATAAACTTGTGAGCATTTTGAAAGAGTTTGGATGAATTCGTAGCCAAGCTTTTTGAACATAAAATTATGGGTTCACTTTTAGATTTATTTTCTTGAAATAACAGTGCGGTTGAAAATAAGTTTAAAAAATCTCTGCCAAACAGGGACTTATTCATAATTACAAATTAAAATCTCAGTATAGTTGAAATAAATAGAAGTGACAGCCCAGAAAAATTAATCTCAACAATTAAAAATGTTATAAGCTTAAAACATGTTTGTTCTATTATCTCTAAAAATTTTATTGACCTTTAAAATAATTCAAATAGATCCTACTACAGGAAAAAAAAAAAATTATTTACACAAAGAAATAAAGGAATGAGTTAAAAAACTTATTTAAACTTCCATTAATTATTTGATTAATCAAGAATCCACTTATCATACAAGGGAATACATTGGCAGCATGGTAAAATATTTTTCGCTCCTGATGGCAACAACAGGCGTACACAAATCCTTCTTGCCATCCATTGCGTAGGTCCATTCTTCTCAAACAAGACATGTTTTGTTAAAGGTAAATTTGAATTCTCGTCACACATTGCTCCGCTTAACATGATACAGACAATTGATACTAGAAAAATTATATCTGAAGGTTATTTCGAGCTAATCATCTCTTTTATGTTTAACCATCAATAATATGATTGACGCCCCTTATATAGGTAGTTAATTTATACTCGTGATATCGAATATTAAATTATTTTTTCAAACTACAATGAATTAATGTATAAATTGAACTAATCTCTACTGCAATCTCATTGAATATTATGAGATTATGTAATTTGGTTATGACATATTATACTCGAATTCTAAACTATTTAATCCATAATTTCATAATCAAACATAAGATTATAAAGTACTTGATAAATTATTTTAGTAATTGCCGGAATAACAAAGCTCATTGAAATTGGGATGTGCTCAAATCATTCACGTGTTCGTATTTAGAATGCTGATTCAAAAAAAAAAAAAAAAGGAAGTTTGCACCAAAGTGGTAACTTTAAGGTTTAGAGAAAGCTCAGAATAATAAAATTGTGATGAATTCTTAAATCCACTAAACTTTCTCAAGTAATAAGTTATGAATCCTATTAATTAAAACCGACCTTAGCTCAGTTGGTAGAGCGGAGGACTGTAGTCGTTGCTGTAATCCTTAGGTCGCTGGTTCGAATCCGGCAGGTCGGATTTTTTGCAATTTTTTATTATTCATTAAAATAATATTTTGGGTTGTGTTGATTTGTTCGCTTAAGGAAAATTTACACAAAAAGCAATAATTGAGATTATAAATTGAATAGTGTTAGCCTTTAATAAAAGGATAAAAACTTAAAAAATAATATTTATAGATGAGTAAACAAAGTTTTTCCATTTTTTTAACATAGTTCTTTTCTCCATCTCGTCGACCATGATCGTGAATCCCAATCATTGTTGAGAGTTTGACGATTATGGTCAAATTTTTTATCCCATGTCAACAATTCTTTTTTACTTTCATCCTCGAATATCGTAATTCATAATTTAAGCTCTAAAATAAACATTGAGAACGGAATGGCAAAACATTTGAGAGGTAAAAGATTAATTAGTTTCAAGAAAGTACAGAACTAAAGGCATAAATTACCAAATTCATAAACAAGAACCATCATCAAGCCAAGCATTAATTTAAACCATCAAGAAGATGAAAATTTCATCTAGTGATAATTAATTCAAGCACCAGCAGCTCCTTTGTAACTGAATTCTGGGGTAGTGAAATTGAGTGGTGAAAGTGAAGATGATAGTGTTGGAGGCCATAATTGGGCATTCTTCACCTTCGATATACTTGAAAGAACCTCCAATGGAGTCACGTCCCCAATCACTGTCACTTTCTTTGCTGCAAAGTCTATGTCGAAAGATTTCACCCCTGCTTACCATATTAAGCACCAGTTAAGGAAGAATGAACAATAGACAAAATCGTGACACAAAGTAGTACGCTTATCCTCTCGACTATTGACCTACCTTTACAAGTATATTGGAAGTCCACTTAATATTCTTACGATACAAGGTGATTTGGAGGCCAATCTTTTTGTGGGTTGTGTAATACTTCTACTGTACACTTATTCTCTCGATCGACATTAAGAGGGTTACTTAGTATTCCATTATATATTCTCTCCATCGACTTTTAGAGGGTTCGTTTTCTTTGTTATTGCTATCCAATTCCCATCTAATTTAACTTTCCAAAATGCTATTATCGTTTTCAAACAATCAAATGTTCCGTAGCTCCACCGCCTCACTCCACACCAGTGTTCTAAAAAACATGCTAGGCACGAGGTGCGGGCGAAACGTCTCGCCCGGCAATAAGCACGAAATTAAAATAAGAAAATGCTTTTTGTGGCCTGGGATCGTAAAGTTTGAAGACTGGCTTCCAAGTCTAGCCATGCTTTTTAGAACAATGCTTCACACACAAAAAAACGAAAAGAAAGAAGAAAGTTGAGAGAAATGAAGAGTACTAAATATGCATACCTTCCATTCTAGAGATATATTTTCGCATTTTTCTCTCACAACCTCTGCAGTGCAGGGATACTCTAAGAACAACCACCTGCAACCAAATATTCAAAATCACTACATGATTTAAAATCAATTATAGACTTAAGGGTATTGGTATTTGATAGTGATTAGTGTTAAAGGGTAAATCCGACGTTAAATAAATATGGAAAAAAAAAATCAACGTATAAAAATTTGGACTATCCTTTTAAAAAGGCCGATCTTTTAAGATGGAACTGTAGACTCCGGAGATAGAAAAAAACAACACATATAGCAAGACAAAATTATAACAAAAATACATAATATAAACATGTCGAATGGAGAATTGAGAGTGAAGAAAACCTGTTCTGGAGATTCAGACAAAGAGGGTAGTTTTCCATCACATGATTCGTCTGTTTTAGACTTGGAAGGTTCATCATGAACCAATTTCAGAACTGGGTCGAAATCCGATAAGACTTCCAAGAAAGCTTTATCATTCAATAAGTATCTAGTTGAACCAGCAGGGCTTATAAAATCTCCTGGCTTGGTGCAGCTCCAGCTCTTCCTTACAACATTAGTACTATTATCAACTCTTTCATCCTTTCTTAATTTTTCATCCTCCAGTTCGAGGATTTTCTTTTTCTTGGCTTCATCATTTCCCTTCAAAGGGTTCTTCAGATTAGAATGGTGTTTTCGAGGTTTGGGAGTGAGTTTTGGGTGAGAACTGAGAGGTGGGAGTGGATTTCCATTTCTTCTCGAGTCTCTGATGATGGGATTGTATCGGTCGATGGCTCGACTGCTCCCGAGTTGAGCAGTGGACGAGGAGGAGGAAGAAGATGAGGCTTCACTCATGTTGGGACATATGGCTCTTGCAGCTTGAGATGTACAGAATATATGGATTCCTTTCATCTTTAGATGAAAGTGCTGAAATGATAAGAGTTAGAATAAAAGGTCTAGGGAATCTGCTGCAATATTGTGTAAACTTGTGGGGTGCAGAAACAAAGAGACTTTCCTTGCTAAGATTCTTGGGGTTAGCCGTTCAGCTTGAGCTCTTGCCATGGGGGGAGAGAGAGAGAGAGGGAAGGAGGGGTGTTCTATTCTAATATAACGAAATGATACATACAATGTATCTATGTATTCATATCTAGGATGTGACAGTTTATACTGATTGTCAATCTATCGCAACTCTCCTCGTTTATTTTGGTGGAGAACAAATAATTTTATGTATCATAGGTTAAAAACCAATAATGTCCGTATTAAAGATAACCCTTATTCCGAGTAATAATAAATAGAACCGAAAAACACCTACAACTACAAGTTCACTTAATAAGGAACGAGTGTACAATATTCTTTTCACGTCTCTCACACCTTCAAAAGTGAGTCTCTAGAACCCTTTACATAGAAATATTTTGACGACTTAATACATGTATGGAATACTCAATACACCGATACATAGTTGAAGGTCAAAATGTACAATGTGAGTTGGCTCCGCCTAGATGAACTTCAAACAGTGGCAATCCTAGAGTACAACAAGGAAGCATACGATGAATTAAAATGGAAAATGATAACATTATTGAAAGAGTCCGAGGGTGACACTCGTGGACTGGATTCTCTGCAGAATTCAGTGACAGTTCCCTCATAATTCAGATATAAAACTATTCGGGCATGGAAATTTTACAGTAATTTAATTCGTGCTGTCAGCATGGGATGTGGATCCGACCAATTTTAAATGAAAATTTCAGAGGAAAACTGTTTGTTGATGAGTTTGATGTTTGGACTGGAATCAAAGCAATGGATAAATTATCCTCGGCGTGCATGCTTAAGGACAGAGTACTGTAGAGCCTGCTTGATATTGTTTTAGGTAGTAGGATTATGGCTTGGAATTAAACTGTAACCCCTTCTTTCGTCCATCCTCGAGGCTGTAAAAAATGAGGAGTTTGAAAGTTAAAATTGCAGTTACAGAGATATCGACTCTTTGCCACATTATCTCAAGTGTAACAAGTATCAAATTTCATTTCTAGAAAATGGGAATAATAGAGAAATATGTTGAGATGCCTTTGGAACATATGCTTCAAAAAATCATCTGGAAAATTGAATGAATGAGACACAAAGCCACTTTGCTTCTCTGTAATTAAGCAAGGATTCTGGTTGACAAATCCATGGAATCAGATGCCTTTGAGCATTTCACTTTCTGCTCTTCTTTTCCTTTCCCCTTTATATCTCCAACCATATCACACGAACTCTAACTCACTACCCCTTTATTCTTCTGACACGTTCTGTTAGAAGGATTGGATAATGTTGGGATGTGAAATGAAGAAAAACCTATGATCTTGTTAAATATATGTCGTCCTGTCTTATATTGCGTACCAAACATGCATTTATGTTCTTCAAGTCACATAAAACCATCATAAGGAACTGTACAAAATTGGATTCATATCAAAGCCTAATCAAAATTGCAGAATTCTTAACGTGACTTATTGCAAAGATTCGTAAAAATAAAAAATGAAGATGTCAATGCCCTATTGTAGAAGAAAACATACACAACATGCTTTCAATCTGTACATGCTATTTTAGCTGTATTCTTCATTTGTTTCCCTTCCCTTCATCTTCATTCAAGATACGATTTCGAAAATCATTGACCATCAAAGGCAGGCCCTCACGCAAGGAAATCTTTGGTTCCCAGTTTAGAAGATCTTTTGCTTTACTAATATCTGGCTTCCTCTTATGAGGATCATCAGCAGTGTTTTCCTTGAATTCAATCGTTGCACTGGAATCAATGGTTTCTTTGACAACCTGTTATTACCGAAAAA